>VZRO01006459.1:106886-153056 GCA_013397915.1 Daphoenositta chrysoptera
GGGCGGGTGGGCGCCGGCCTGCGGGTGCTGGACGCCTCCTGGTACCCCCCTAAGGAGCGGAACGCCCGGCAGGAGTTCAAGGAGAGGCACATCCCCGGCGCGTCGTTCTTCGACATCGAGGAGTGCCGGGACAAGTCCTCTCCCTACGACTTCATGCTGCCCAGCGAGTCCCACTTCGCCGACTACGTGGGGGGGCTGGGGGTCAGCAATGACACCCACGTGGTGGTGTACGACGGGGACGAGGTGGGCACCTTCTACGCCCCCCGCGCCTGGTGGATGTTCCGGGCCTTTGGGCACAAGGAGGTCTCTGTGCTGAACGGGGGCTTCAAGAACTGGGTGAAGGAGGGGCACCCCGTCACGGCGGAGGTCACCCAGCCCACCCCGGCCGTCTTTAAGGCCAGGCTGAACAGGGCCCTGGTGAAGACTTTTGAGGAGATGGTACAGAACGTGTCGTCCCTAAAGTTCCAGGTGGTGGATTCCCGCCCTGAGGGCCGGTTTCGGGGGACAGAGCTGGACCAAGGTAATGGAGGTGGGACTGGTACCTGCCCCAGAATGGGAGGAATGTCAATACTAGACTGGGAGTAACAGCTCCTGGTAGCCATCAAACAGGTTTTACTAATGCACAGGCATGCTTCAGCCTGAGTCACTGATTACCTTAAGGGATCCACAGTTGCACGTTCAGATCCCAGTGCCATCACAGAATACTTATGTTGCAGTTGGCTTTAAAGCTGCAGGAGGAAATAGCAGAAAATGGCTGCGGTCACTTGGTGCCAGGATCTTCCATCCCACACCCTGCAGAAGTTTATCGAAATGCAAACATGGGAGGTGAGAACTCCCAGGGGTTTGTTCAGGGTCCTATCTAAAACCAGCAGACACACACTATCTATCAGTATTCATACAGGCACCTCTCACCATAATGAGTGCACCAGCAAAAGCCAAGGCTTTAGGTAATACAGTAACCCAAGGGACATTCTCCTTATCGCTCTGATTCCCAGCAAATTGAGAATTTGCTTGAGCTGATCTTTGTTCTTTTGCTTATGTAAGAAAAGCCTGAAGCATTTAGCAAATGTATGCGGTGTCAGCCTCTCTCTTTTGGATGCCCCAAGTGACAGGAACAAAAACTGATTTTGTTACCTCGGTTAAGCACTGGACACACAAGCAGCAGGGGTGGGAGAAGTCCTGTGCAGTGGGGACAGCAGATACAACAGTGTGCCTGGAATGAAATTGAAGTTGGTTAGAGGAGGCCCTTGCTGTGTAATTTAAGCCTTGGCATATCCCAGAATAACCTCCCCTCTGAAAGGCTGTAAAGGAAACTTTCCTGACTGACCATTCAGGAAGCACTCCGGCAATCACACTCCCACCACCAGAGACTTTTAACTGCTGGGACCAAAGCCCCTTCTCAGCAGGCAGCTCCACTGAATTGATGGGTGTCCCATGCACCCTGCACACACACTCAGACCAGGTTTTCTTACCGTCTTGAGCCTGGGTTTCCCTTAGCAGAGCCTCAGTAGTCTGGTTCCATAAAGCAATTTATTAACACAGAAACAGGTTGAGCTGGTGCCTCCAAAGAGGGATCTGAACAAAGGAAACGCTGAACTTTTATATCCTTCCAGTCTGTGTGTGACAAAGTCCTGGCTATTCCAGCTAAGTCCTCAGCTCCTGCTGTGTCTCAGTGTCCAGTCACCTGGCTGTGCCACAGGTCCTGTGCCCTCTGTTGTGCAAAGGATCAGCACGGGTTCCTGGCCTCTTGCCTGGGGCTCTCACCAGCCAGAGCTCAACCTGCGGCTGACACTGCAGCTGCACACCGAGCTACCCGCACTGAATGTGTTCCTCAACAAAGAGATCACAGAAATGGTTGGAAAAGAAACAGTTTCTAGAAGAAAGCACAGAAAAGCTTAGCAGCAGCTGTTGGGTCTGAGCAGAGCCCACACTGCCAGAATGTGGCACCTCCAGCTGCCAGGCAGTCCTGTCCCCAGTGCCTGTCCCCAGGCAGTGCTTCCCCACAGGTCGATGCCATTCTGTCCTGGCTGTTCACATATGTATGTGCTGCTGTACAGCCAGTCAGTGTGACACCATGTCCTGAAGTACATTCCTGCATCCAAACTTCAGGAGCATTTGGCTGTAAATGACTCTGTACACGTGGGTGGCCCAGGTGTCTACAGTGAGCCCCCCCAACACATCTGACCTGCACAAAGACAATGTGAAAGGTGGGAGAGGTAATAGGAGTGATGGAGGAGGCTGTGGAAGGGAAAGTTAGGCTTATCACTCATTCTGTTTCTTCTCCTACCACAGCCCATCAAAGTGAAGGTTGAATTTTAACCTCAAGGTGTGACTAAAACGTTCCTTGCTGGGAGCTGGTGGATTTTGCATTCTTTCCCAAGGTGAGGGTTGTCACCAGGTGACAAGTACCGCAGCCCCAACAGCATCTCCAAAACAGATTTTTCCTTTGAAATGAGTCAGCATGGAACAGCTTATTTGTGGTGGTCCAGTTTTGCTTCCCACAGCAGATCCAGCAGGATAAGCGCTGCAGCTCCTCATTCCACAGGAGCTTGACAGCTTTCTGAATCAAGATAGCCAGTAGCAGCACATCAGCCAGCAGTGGGTAAAGGACAGTGCTTACACCTAAAAGAGCAATTTGAAATCAATGCTGATTAATTGCAGGGGTCATCCAATCAGGGAGGATGCAATTTAGAGAAGACTAATGGTCTTCAGGTTAAGGAACTTGCTGCCTTCTCAGGTGATTTCAGTTTAATTATTGCTTCAGTTCTTGACTTCCTAATTAAGTCAATTAATCTCTCCTGTTTTGTGAACTCCATCTCTAGAAGAGGCTAATTGCAGCTGACACTTTTGCCTGTTTAGTTTTTCAGTTCTTTGTGCTAAGAATTAATTGTCCCTGTTTTATTTTTATCCTTGCTGGGATTCAGACCTCTGTACTGGTTAAGATAAGCCATAATACAGGACTATTTTTCATTTGCTGGAAGAGGTTCACCAAAGTTGAGTGAGAGTGGAGAAAAATGGATATTTCTATAAGCCAGATCTCATAGGTCTTGCATTAATACCTTAAATGTAGGTATTGCTTTGTGTGAAAATCTTGGGTGTTCATGTAGAGAGTGCAGCATAAGCCTGACAGATGTGCAGCGCTGACCTAAGCACCAAGTAGTTCGAGGGGGCCCTGCACAGTGCTGTGTTTCTGCAGGAACTAGCAGTCCAGGGCTGATGATAAAAAAAATTACATGATGGTTGCCAGTGCTGACCCTCTCTGAGTGCTGGGCACTGAAAACTGATGAACACGAATATTAGCTAACCAAATGCGTATAGAAAATTTGTGAATTTCTGAATTCAGAGGGGAAAGTTGCCAGGCAAGAACTCCATCATCTAAAAAAGAAAGCAAACCCAAAATAATTTCATGAACTTACAGGTATTTTTCTTCTCATTCTCAGCCCTGAAATAGTCCTTGTCTCCCTCTGGCATACAGAACTCCATATTTTGCCCATTTTCCCAGCTCTCCATCCTGCCTGCCTCGAATTTAAAGCTTCTGCTCATCTTGAATGTTCAGTGAGAAAGAGAATGAAATGCGCATTTTTGCTCCCTCTCTCCGAGAAGATTCTGCAGCTTGGAGTGGACTGGCTTTGCTTTGACCATGTAGTAGTACTCGAGGCACAGCAATGGAGAGTGAGAGACTTTATTGAAGTCTGTTTCAACCCACAGGAACCTTCGAGGACTTTGAGGGAGCTGGCCAGGACCAAGCCTAAAGTGTTCCTTACAATGTGTTCACGGTAGGTTAGACAAGATCAGTAACTGTCCCTTCTAAGACATACCATTTGAGTGGAAGAGAGAGATAAACAAGAAGGCAACAGAGGAGGCATTTGGAAAAGAACTATCTGCAGCCAACACACTCCAGCCACAGGGAGTTAAATATGGGCAGAGCAAATCTTTTATCTTCTTGACATTAAGAAATTCTATCCGGAGCTTTCATCACAAAGGGAAGGCTACAGAGGAGGGGCTGTGGTGGTAGATAAATAGCCAACAATAAAAACAGTATGTAAGCAGAGAATCTAACAGATGTGGAAAAGGGGATTAAGTAGTGAAGAAGATAACATATTACAGGTTATATATTGTGAGGAAGGATTGCCAGACACCAAGCTGAGTGAGACTTGGCAAAAGGAATTAAAACAAATAACAAAAACTTCTGGAACAGAGTGAACAAAAGAGAACAAGGAGAGAAAGAATAAATAAGGTTGCTGTGCAGTTAGCAGGGGTTCCAGGTGGAATATTATTCATGTGTGGTCTCAGAATTATACTGAGCCTTGAGTCTGTGCTACCATGTTTTCTTCTCTCCTAAGGGTAAGTCTGCAGAGCAGGGAGAGAGCTAACCAAAGATATCCCCATGCTGAAATCAGTGAGGCAGATGATCTCTATCCCAAATATGTGTCAAAAATCAGTCATGTGACATTGCAACTTCATGCAGCAAGAATTTGACAAATTTAATCAAAGCATGGTTCTGTAGGACAGAAACAATTATGAAGTTCATATTTAGAATTGGGAGTACAGCACAACCTTGGCAGCTGCTGGTCTTCTAACATGGATAGACTGGGAGGCTTTCAAAAAACTCTTCAAGAAAAATTATTTTAAATTAAGGAAAAATTGAGTAAAATACGTTGGTAGCCTTGCACTGCAGCCAAGGGCTTTATTTCCTTGCCAACAGAATCAGTCGGCCAGATAAGAAAAATGGGAATATGCATGTCTGGAAGTTACGTCTGATCTTTTCTTCCAGCCGTTGGAAGCATCTACAAGGTAGAGTTGTGCCATTTGGACTTCATTAATGCTTTGGACATAACATTAGAGGGACATTTATTAGCTCAATATGAGGGGAGGGCAAATAGCACAAATATTGTTAGATTTAAATAAATTGACTGAAAAGCAGATAAGTGAAATAAGAATAGCATGCACTGAAAGATCTATGGGGCTGGAAGTTGCCGGCGTGGCCGCATCATTATGCTTCTGTGTTTTGTTTAATTTTTTCTGAATCATTGAGGCATTGAAAATAGGGAGTTGTTACTGAAACGTGCTGCTGGCACAGCCGTGGGAAGATCTAAATGATCACGTGGGGAGAATTACGTGAGGTGTCACCTGCAGATGCAGGAGTGACAGGAAATACAACACTACAGAGAGCAAAATGAATGTTTAGTAGCCCAAAACACTGAACTGCTTGAGTTTTGCTTACAAGCTGATGACCCACGTTTGGAAGCAATAGAAGAGGGTAAGACTTGGATGAATTAGTTGGGTGCAGGGACATCACATAGGATGTAGCCTTGCCAACAGCCTTGACAACTCCTGTCTGCCAACTGTGATGGTAGGAAATGCCACTTCCTTATCCAAAAGCCTGCTGGACACCTAAAACTGTTTCTAGGGTGGCCAAGACAGAGAAAAGTGTACCTAATGGGCTCTTACTGGGTTTAGGCTAAGGACGTGAGGTTGTTGGGAGTGCTGAGTGCTTGCCATCCATCTCTTGGAGCAGTAGCAGAAGGGCAGAAAAAATGTTTCAGCCATAGGGCAGTGTTAGCTCAGGGATAAATGGTGTATGGACTGACTGTGATGATCTGAACTCTGGAAATTAATATTCCTCCTCATATGAGCCAGGAGGTGTCTCAGTGGGAAGTTTCATGACAAGAATCCAAACTGTTTCTGAGATGAACGCTTTTTTGAAAGGCAGCTTATAGAATGGTTACTGTAGTAATGGGGCCCATGCTCTGTAATCCTAGGGTTCCTTCCTGGAGTTTTAATGGTGACTGGATGAAACTGGCATGGAGTATCCTTCCTTTCACGTGGGGCAGGGGCAGCTATATCCTCTCCCCTGTTCAGATCCCAGCTGCATCCAGCCTTGCCTTCCAGTCCTTTGTTTCTCTGCTCTTGACCTAGCAGAGAGAGATGATAAAGCCTCCTCAGCCACTCAAGAGCACTTCTTAGGCAGTCCAAGGAATTGTGGTTGTGCGGTTTCAGCTCTTTCTCTCAGCTGAACACCCACATATGTGAATAAAGGCAGTTTCTACAGAATTCCCCATGTTTCACCCACAGAGTGCAAGCACTGGTCTCTGACTCCAACAGACTTTTGAATCTCTGGGGCAAGAAAGTCTCCCTGTAGATCAAAGTCAAAACTGCTCTAGACTGAGAGTGTTTTTTTCAGATCTGTTCAGCTCCTACCTGAAGAGTTGTTTTAGGGTGGTGAGTTGTCAGTCTCCAATAAGAGAGGGGTACAAACCTATTTTAAGGTGTGTGAACAGTCTAGAGAAGTGATAATGATCGTTGTGCCTGGGACACCTAGGAACTGAATCGGTGGCCCAGCAAGCTTCTTTGAGCAAGAGTTCCCTTCTAGTTCATCCTTCAGGACTTCCTGGTCTCAGTACACTTCCCAGTGCCCTAGGATGACTCACAGACTTGTCTGTGTTGGGGTGATCACCAGTACTGCAGCAGAGCCTTGAAGTAATCCTTTGCTGAATGTATCCTTTCCCATTTACTCTGTGGGAGAGTGGTAGCCTAACCTAGGCATATAAGCAGCTCCAGTAAGCAGCTTTGCAGTCTGAGAACTATATACAGGGTTTTCTCAGTTTTTGGTTCATTTTTTTATTTCCTCTCTGTCATACAGATACTATTGATGAGTGAGTTTTGCTGTTCTCTGTACTGAATTGATGAACTTGTTTTCTGGAACTGAAAAAAATGTGGTGAAAGCATCAATCCAAAACACTGCCTGTTTTTTTTTATTTCTTTTTCCTTTAAAATGTTAGTCCCTGCAGAAGTCGGCAATTTTTCTCCCAACTTCACTCAGTAATGCTAAACATTTCTGAAGGATGCATGAGGTGACTCCTAGACAACTGTGCCATATTTCTAATGCACTCGGGAAGGGTGAATCAAGAGACAAAGAGGGTCCATCTGGAACAGGAAGAGAACTTGTGAAGCTGACTCAGGGCAGCTTTGATTGTCTTTAGGCTCTTGTCTTTGTCCAGCAGAGCAAAAATTCCCTTCAATTCCTTGCCAAAGCTGTTTTCCCCTTATATCTCACCATGTCATGTTACCACTCTGCATAGTGATGAAACTGCAGTGTCATTATGATGTGTGATGTTAATCTCTGACTAGGTATAGTTTAGTCATTTGACTGTAACAAAGTCAAGTGATTAAACTGCCCCAATCTCTCCCGTCTCCCGAGCCCAGTTACCCTAATGATTTGGGCAAGTGGAAAGCTGCCAGTGAAACAGATTACTATTCATTTGATTTTTTCAGACTTGTCTCATTAGAAGTTCAAACCTAGCAAGGAACCATTCCCTGAAATACATTTTCAGTGTAAAACATAATGGTTCTGGCTCCAATGGGGCTTGATCCAAAGCCTCTCAAAATCACGGGAAAAGCTTCCATTATTAAGCCTTAAGAGCCTGAATTTGAAGGGTGTGATACCAACCTTGTCCATCATATATTTATATCTGCTACTCTCTAAAGACCTTTTTTTGATATGCAGCTTTGAATTTGCCTGAAGTGGTCAAATACACCAGCAGAAAAACAGAACCTGTGCTGATTTCATCCATGGAGTAGATAAGAAGCAATACAAAATCTAAATTCTGACTTGTCTGACCCCATTCTCCCAGGATAGCTGCCTCAGCAGTGGTGTGGCTGACTTAAAGCTTGCTTTATGATTTCTTTTATTTACTTTTCTGAAATATGATTTTAAGGTGATGCAGGAATAAACGGTGAATGGATAACCACTTTCACAAATTCCACATACAGGCCACACTTCCTGCTTCTGAACACTGTGTCACTACACACTGCTGGCATACCTGGGGAAGATTGGAAATGCACTGCTTTATTCCTCTTATCGCAAGTGTCCTTAATGCCTTTGTTAGGGCCTTTTCTGTGGAGGTTCTTTGATTCCTGTCATGTCTAGAGCTTCTTCAGATTTCTACATCTCATTGCTTTCAGTGAGGAAATAGTTTGCTAAATATTCTGGAAGTTTTGACTTCAGCAAAGTTGAATAATATTTGTCCTCTTCTTTTTAGCCCAATACCACTTTGCATCTTCATCAAGTAGAAAAAATGAGTCTTTTAGAGGGAGTGAGACTATCTGCAGTCATGTCTCTTAATGTCTCTTGTGGGTGTCTTTCATCACTTGCATTAATGTGTCCTTGCTCATGTTTCCTTTTCTGGTTCACTCTTGCAGGGTTGGAATCTGGCCACATCCCTGGTGCTGTGAACATACCCTTCCAGTCATTCCTATCAGAAACAGGACATGAGAAGAGTATTGAGGAGATCCAGGAAATATTCCGCGAGAAGAAAGTGGATCTCTCGAAGCCGCTGACGGCCACGTGCCGCAAGGGCGTCACGGCGTGTCAGATTGCCTTGGCAGCCTTCCTGTGTGGCAAGCGTGACGTGGCCGTGTACGATGGCTCCTGGTGCGAGTGGTTCCACCGCGCCCCACCACACTACAAGGTTTCTGAGTCGAAGCGCAGCAAGGCCTAGAGGGAGAGCCGTGTCTGGGGCAACGTGGTCTAGCAGCTGCCTCCAGCCCAGGGTGAAGCAAAAGGGAGGAGATGGAAGTAAAGAAAAAGTCAGCTGATTTAGATTTTGCCAGTTTTTCTGGGAATTATCATTAGGTTTCTACTGAACTTTTGATTTTTGACAATTAATAAAATCTTAGATGATGCATCTGTGAGTAGTTCTAATTCTCCTCTGTTACTTGCGACCTGCTTGTGTTAGGTGGGAAAAGCAGCTCTGCAACATGAAAGAAAACACTCTGTGCCTGAAGACCTGCAGAAATTTCAGTGGCCTGGTGAGAGATCAGGAGCAGAACAAATGAAAAGTCCAGTGCTAAAATACAGCACTGGGTAATGGCCATGGGAGGGCTGGGCTGTTGTTCTGTCGTTGGCTCTTTGTGAGACTTCTTGCCAGGCCACCATCTTCCCATTTGTAATGTGAAAAATGGGGGTACTCTCCATATGGCAACTGCACCCAACCCACAGGGAGGTGTGTTGCCTCCTTGGAGTCCAGGTGAGGAACATCAAAAATAAATGTATGGTATCAACTGGAATGGCCCACTGATTATTTACCCTCTACTGGTGTTCCAGGTAGGCAGCAACAAGGACCCAACAAGAAGGCTGAGATCAGAGAGCTCATGTGAAGCATTTGGAGATGCTAAAAGATCCAGTTCTGCTGAAATACAGATTTCAACAACAGTCTTGTTATCTATCCCTTTTGTGTTAGGAAAGTCTCCAAGAAATCCTGTATATGTGATGAGAACTTTTGGGCACAGGTATTTCATGGGACATGAGCCTTTTACTCTGCTCCTTGTTTGTTTTTCCAATCAGCGAGGATAACCCTTCTCTACACCCTGTGAGTTCTGTTTCTCATGGAGCTGGAGCCCACAGCTCATAGAGGGAGGGAGCATTGTTCCCTAGCAACCATCTCTACTCTTCAGCCTTCATCCCACCTCCATACCTGGACTTCAGCAGGACCTGCCTGCTTGTACGAACCACCAGTCGCCACACCGGGGATCATGGACCAGGTGAGAGAGGTAGTTATGGAAGAGGCTTTGCCTCTTGGTAAATCATGGATCTTTGGATTCTTTTTAATCAAAAAAAAAAAAAAAAAAAAAAAAAGAGAAATGTCATTTTTGCATCCATGGGGCTCCTCAGGTTTGGAAAGTCACTGAAACCTCCTCATACTTTGGAGACCCAGTCAAATGTGGAAGGCCTATGAGACCACTGTTGGCCACATCTGGTGGCTGGTGAGAATGGCCAGTTCCCACACCTGTCTAAGGAGGTTTTCTGCCTGGGAAAAACAGCTCACTGATTCCTCAAAGGCTGCATGCCAGGAAAGTCGAGTGTTGGTCTATGCTAAACATTTTGTTCAGAAAGAAAGATCAAGTTTAATCCTTAATTAGCTCTTTGATCAAGATATGTCTTTTCTGGTTGGTTGCCTATTGTCCCTCACAGAATTGGCTTAGCAAAGCAATAAGTAGACATACTTCTGTGGTTTTTGTTATCTGGGAGGATGGTAAAATGGCCTTAAAGTCCTTCTTGGCCTCAAGATGTAGGATTCTCTGAGCAGTGCTTTGACTTTGGACCTTCAGGGGTGGAAGTAAAATGAACAATAACAATCACATATAATTGCAATGTTTATATAATTACAGTGACAGCAGCATCATATATAGCTACAAACTAGAAAGTAGGAACAGTTGCTTTGGTGTCATTTTGTCCAAGAGGAGCTGGGGAAATGAAAGTTATTGATGAATGGAATTTGGGAAATGAGCACATTGCCTCATTACACAAAAATTCTGCTTTGTTGGAAGAAATGGGAGAGGAGGAATTTCTGCATCAGCAGACTGGAAAGTTCTTCCCACTGAATATAGTAATAATAACAAACAAACATGGTTTTGTTTTAAGTAGGAGGTGGGAGTTAGCACAGCAGTTTATTTAGCAGCAGATTCCTGCACTTTGATCATGTGTAAATGTATGGCTCTTCTTTAAAAAGAAAGAAGAGCAATAGAGAAAAGAAGCAGATCATTCCCTGTGAGTCAAGACTGGCTTCCTCTCCTCATCTCTTGAGGCCCTGTTCTTTTTGTGGGAGAGGTTCTGCAGAGCATGCAGCACTGACTCCTGGAGTCTGACTGATACCGTAACTTCAGCTTCAGGATCCCAGTACTTTGTAGGACATGGTCCTGCAAAGGCCTGTCACAGTGTAAAACTGCTGCTGGTTCAAGTCAGCCCTATTGGAGCACTAGGCTCCTACTCCATGGGCTGGCACCTTCATTCCCATAACTGCCTCAAGATCAGAAGGTAAACTCTCTGTCATGTCCTGAGCTAATCTGACAAATCCAAATGTACATTCCTACCTGATCTAGATCCCATTTGTCCTTCTGCTAGTGCCAGCAGGCTCACAATTACCATATTCACCACCATGAGCTGTAGCTTCCATTTTAACTTGTCACAGCCTTTGCATGGGCTAAACCTGTCGAGTCCCCCTGGGATGAGGAACAATAAGTAGGACGTGACAGAGGGTTACACAGACATTCCCTGTGCAGGAAAGACACTTCTCGTCCTAATTGCCCCATACAAATACAATGCCCAGAGAAGCCGCTGAGGCAGACTCAAGGACAGAACCAGGTCCCAGGGATTAGTCATAGCTCAAAGAGCTGTGCAGGAGTGGAAATGCCAGGAGTTTGCTGCACTTCAGGAATGTGGACTGACAGAGTTTCCCTGTTGTTTGTGTTTTCAGAAATGTGAAGCTCAGGGTGATGCAGCATCAGAAACGGGACAGAAAGGACCCAGCGATGATACTGAAATGACAGAAAACTCCATGGCCTGGGCATCTCTTTCAGATTACCAACAGCTGAGTTACAACTTCAGCGTAAATCTCTGCCAAGGTGAGGAGACACACCACCTATCCCTGACCTTCCAAGCTGGTTCCATCTATGCTTTGCCAGGGCTCACAGCAGCCACATTGCTGTGGGTAAAGATCTGACTATAAGTAATACTCACTTTCCCCTCTTATTCCTTCTGTCCAAAGTCACTGCTTTTCCAGGCTGTGGTACCTGAGGAACTGGAATCTAGACACTGCCATTTATGTAATCTATCCCTTTCTTTCATTTTTTTCCCAAGGTGTGAAAGGTGAACATGAATCATAACCCCTGTCCTCCTGTCCAGAACTGTCCAGATGGACACCATTTGCAATTCAATGTTCCCTGTCATTTCCAGTTGCCAGTTACCTCCAGTTCCAGTGCCAACATCATTTCTCTTCCAGACTTTTAGACATGCGGGGCTCTGAAATATCTTTCCCAAACCTCTGTTTCCAAGGTTCCCCAGGATCCTTTCATCTAAGCAAATACTGGAAACAGAGCAGTCATCCAAGAAACTCTGAAATAATTGTCTCTGGTTCTAGTTTCTCATGTACCAGCATAAGACAGATTACTTTTCCTTATACAGTATGTTCCATGACAACACCTTGCTGGGTATGGAGGACTGCATTGTCCTGGGTTTGCGTGGTCACACAGAAAAGAAGGACATCTTTCCTCAGGGAGCTTAAAATCATTATTGTCAAGACAAAGGTGTGATTAAAAGGAAAGTGAAGAGGAAAGGATTTGAGATTAAAATAAAGCCCCCTTGTGGCTAGAAGTCAAGAGGGGATAAAAAGATAAGTCAGTTGGGAACTCTTTGTTAAGTATTGTGGCAGAAAAGGAGATCAAGAAGGCCTGGAGTGGTAAGATGGTGGGGGTTTTGTGGAGTTGTGCTGCTGGTAGCTCCTAGGAAGCACATGGATGAGGAGATTCAACAGGAGGTAAGTGGGCACTTGACTGAAAAAAGGGCACTGGAATACAAATAGAAATGATACCTTACAGCACCCTCTGTGCTTATCTCATACTTGAGGATGACAAGCAGATAAAACTGGCAAACACAAGTAACATCCTGGGTGATGATGAAGCTCTTGTTCAGCATCCAGCCTCAAACCTGATCAAAGGTACTGCAGTCAACACATGCCTCTTCTTGAGCCCTTATAACTGCTGGTGTTGCTTTGCTGCTCAATTCCAGGACTGCAATAAGGTGATTTCTACATACGGTTCATTATTTGCTGTTCCTTGCAGGTGGCCCACTGAAGACCCGGAGCCTGATGAAAGATTCTTACACCCCTGATGTATTTCAGAAGGCAACCATAGATCCCAGGCATTGGCATGGAAAGACAATTAGTGAGCTAGGTATGACTTCTGCCAGGAAAAGTACATTGCAGAATTCCTGAGATTGGGTGCTGCTTCTGCCAAGGACAAAGGATGGATTTGGGCAAAGGCACAAGAGGACTAGAAATTGACATTTTAACAAGAGAGAAGCTCTACAGCTAGAATAATCCTTGGGGTATAATAGCACTAGGAGTGAGGCTGTAACTGAACTATGATTTGCCTTCTTTACAGGGAGATGGTTTGAGAAATATTTCCTAGCTATTAACGTGCAGAAAGCAATGAAGGAGAAACATGGGGAAAAAAAAAAAAAAAGCCCTAGAAAATGAACGTTGAAGATTTGAGTGCATTCAGCAACGAGTCTGTTAACTCTGCCATCTAATAAGCCTGCCTGTGAAACCCAAACCCCTGCCTGCTAGCTGGCAACAGCAGATTTGTGCCTGGTGCTTTCTCCCCTCTCTATTAAAGCATCTCTGAGAAGAGCAGTGCAAGATGAGTCTGAATATGAATACCAAAAGAAAAATCACTTCGTTGGCCACAAGTACAGTGGGAAGGATTAGGGTGTGAGGTGCACACCTTGCAAAAGGATTGGTGGTGAGAGGAGCCCACAGAGAAATTAATCTGCTCGATATCTAAGTTGCAGCAGGACCTGAGAGTGGTGTGAGAGGACAGTGGTGGAAGGGATGGGTGTGCGTGTGTGAAGAAACTCAGGTTTTCCAGAAGATTCCTGACACTGAGAGCTGCCCCAACACTCCAGAGCTTACAGAGGATGCAGTGGGAACCAACCAGGGTTGTCGCAGCAGCAGAAATGTGTGAAAGCAAATGGAAATTCACCTGAGAAGAGGAGGCATCAGGCTGTTCACAAAAGCTCACACTATTTGCAGGCCAAGCCAGTGAAAAACAAACAACAGCCTATTCCACCTAAAGGGAACAGGAAAGCTGCAAGAAGCCTCAGGACTCCTCCAATGCACAAATCACCCCACAATGTGTGTGTACCCTTACTGAAGCTCTCACAAGCCCCACTTGCCCCTGACAACCCTTTCCCTGACTCAGAGGTAAGTGACTCTCAGAGAGAAGCAGAGGAATCCAGCATCCAGTCTGTACAACCTGAAGTTCGAGAGTGTATCTGGACAGTAAGTAAGGACCACCCAAGGCTTGAATGATGCAGGATATGCAGGGTCTTTAGTGCTTCCTGATGTGTTTTTCTCACAAATTTAATGGTCTTTATTGCAGGACTCTGCCTTCCAGCTCCAAAGTGTAGCAATTTGGTGCAGCAATCACAAAGTACATTTCTGGGAATAGCAATGCCCTGATCTTCCCTGTCTAGTCCTAAGCTCTCACCATTTTAGAAGATTGATGCTTTGCTCCATGATATGAACTGGTTTGGGACAGAGTTAGGATTGTTACTTCACCATTGGCTGGTGATTAGGTAACACTATGCTGACTTTGTTAAAGTAGTGAAGAAGGTTAAAATTTAACTAATATGATGATCAAGTGATAATCATTTCCCAGCACCAATAATTAACCATTTGGACTTCAGATGTTTCCAGGCAGATGCCCAAGTCTTTCAAATTAAGGAGACCAGCCAAATTACAGCTAGTAGAAACCTCCCTGTGGGTTTGTTTTGTACATCAGTACTGAGTGGCTGCTATCTGAGCACACACCACTCTCGCTGCCCCTGAACAGCACAGCTCTGTAGGAACAGCGGGTTCTCTGTGTTGCATCCAGCACTGATGGCCAATATAACTCCAGGTACATAATGAATACTGTCTTCTGAGACCACAGCAGTTCCTAATCCAGAAAACATGGAGCTGAACAGACATCTCCTGATGTTGTTTGGCACACTGGAAGCAGGCAGTTCAGGGCACAGTCAGCTAATAGACAACACAATGTGGGACGGATCCACACATAGATTTACAAATCTGTTTCTATTAGACATTAAAAATGCCTGTTAGCCATTAGAAATAGACACTAGGGCAAGCAGACAGACTGCAGGATTATGGTTCAGCTGGAAGCAAATGCCCTTTTGCTATTCATGAAGGGCTCATAGAGTAGATCAGAAGAGAAATGGACTGAAGGATCCTGTTGGTGCACCACTCTGCACAAAATGGGCTGTTTGCCTTTTGCAGTGAAGTCACTGTGTACACCTTTTACAAATGAAAATATTTTATAAGCACTTAAATAGTATAAAATACTTCGTGTTGTATAATGAACTCAAATGGGTGACAGCTCTTTGATGACAAATGAACATACATGTGTCAGTCCCACTTCATCTTCTTTGCTTTGCCAAATGGTACAGCTCAGCCAGGGACAAACACTTTCAGGCAGGTGACACATGGAAGCTGCAGAGATAAGTGAGATTATAGCTTTCAGTGAGGCAGCACAGCCACAGGGAACAATCAATACCTGAAGTCTTTGAATGCTGAACAGACTAATTTAGCCACAACCTTGGCAAGGAGCTTTTTCCTGTGTGGCACTCTTGTATTGTAGAGTGCTTTGGATATCCAAACATGCATTATGGAAAGCCAGCTTTGGACTCTCCAAGTATCATGTCATACGCAGCTAGACAAGAACAGTGCTGAAACAAGTGCTCATGCTCACTGCAGCTGAAATTACCCTTCTGTTCATTCTTCGGCTCTCAATAGTTCATTCCTTCTTGCTTGTTTTGTGCTGGTGTGGGCACTTCCCTGCCCACGCTCTGAACTGAGTCAAATTGATAAACCAGCAGAAAATCAATACATAAGGGAAAAAAAAAAAAAAACAGACAAAGCAAAAGTTAACAGGTTAAGCAATTAAAATTTCTAAGCAAAAGGACCTTGTTGCAGACAAGGCAATGAGTGATGGGATATGCAGATGTTAGGAAAGAGGAGTAGGAGAGTGGAGGTGGAAATGGCCTTTCACTGCCTCTTTTATGCAGCAAGAAATTAGTTTACCTCCACTGTATTGTCTCACAGGATGCAGTGCTTTGCAACTCAGGTAGCCTGTATTTAAGTGATTTTACAGGGTCTGATCATTGGGTGGCAGCTCTAAGCCAGTGTTTTTATCTGACAGGTCAGAAATTGGAAAAAAAAAGTGGGTTCTTCTCTGGTTTAGCTAAACCATTTGCTGAAATTGCTATTTAAGAACTGTTTAGGTCACCTCTAAACAGTCAATGCACTCGAAATATAATCAGAGTACAAGGATTTGAAGTAGAAGAAACCAGTTGCACCCCAGCTGCTGCAAGACTCTCCTCACAACTTCTTCTAGCAGTAATGGCTGCTTCAGGTTTATGCGTCACTGCAGTTGAGGCACAGGTCTTTTTGCGGGATATCAGTTTAAATAAAGATTTCCCATTCTCCAAACAATATTTCATTTTTCTTTTCATTTAACCCTCTGACCTCTGCCTATCTCATGCTATCCTGAGTGACTCCAACCTTTGGTATTTCCACTGTGAATGACTTTGAATGGCTCATATAAAGAGATGGTAACAACTGTAAGAACAGAAGACAGACACTGCAGAAACTCTTATTAGAGTCTTCAGCCGACTATTTGATTCAATCCTTTGTGCTGTAAAGCTTGCACAGAAGTAAAACTTAAATTCAGAGCTACATCTATCCTGAGGTAAGCCCAGGATTCCTAAAAGAATGGAGTACTTACTGCTGATCCTGCCTATAATGGGATAAAAGAGAAATCTGGCACTGCTTGAAGTGACGAGAGATCACAACAAAAAGGGAGCAGGTGAATTGACTTCAGTGGATTTCACTTTCAGGCACTGGGTTTAAAATACAATTGTGTCTTGCATTTGAAAGTATTAAAAATTCTTATTCATAAAGACAGAATGGTGATTTGAGGGCTAGGAATTACCCGTGGTGCTCCACTTGATAGTGGTAGAGCAAAGGAGCCAAGGAGCAAGAAATGTATGAAACAAAACCAAAACT
Organism: Daphoenositta chrysoptera; assembly: GCA_013397915.1. NCBI lineage: Eukaryota > Metazoa > Chordata > Aves > Passeriformes > Daphoenositta > Daphoenositta chrysoptera. The sequence goes on from VZRO01006459.1 coordinate 123,509, forward strand.
CAAATGGTGTGTTCCTCAGGGTTCACTTTGTGTTTTCCTCACAGACTCCTCTCTGACAGAGCCAAGGCTTCATGGACTGAAGCTGGAAGAACAGTGACCCAGTGTCAGGAGTGGGATCACTGCACTTGGAAACAGTACAAGAGGTTTAAGAACAACAACTCCTTACAGATGGAGAATAGGCTCTCTCAGCTTTGGGCAAAACAGGGCTGAGGGCTGCATTGAAGAATATACAAGAAGGTGCTATTGCTGATTTTAGTGAACAGGCCTACCAATTTTTATGCTGAGTTGCCACTTTATTGCTCTTAATAACATTCATTTTCTTTAAAATCCTTGGATTCATTGCTTCTGAGCAGGAAAACTGATTATCCAAGCTCATTATGTGCCCAAGTGAAATAATTTTCTTTTCCTATAACCTGAGAGCCTTGAACTGAAAGTGATTAGCTGTTTTTAGAAAGAAGCTCTAGCTAAATCTGACTTCTTCCCCTACCAATCACACCTATCAGGGGAGTGCAAAACAAGCCTATCTAAATGCAGGTGCCTAGGAATTATGGCCTGTCCTTTTTACCAAATACATTAATATAACTAAGAAAGGGGTAGGGTTATTTGAGATCTTTCACCGTGTTGGACTATTAGCTGGAGAGCAGATGTAACATTTGTGGAAAGAAAATGGGGTAACAATGGTGTTATTTCTCGACTTTTTGGTTTGGTTATCTAAGACCCCTGCAACTCCAGCAGGCTTTTCTGAATCTCAAGGCTGGCTGCTTTCCTTTTCCAAGAGCTATCTTTAGGGTTCTGAAGACCCCTGCATTGTCTTCCTTGCCACTGCTGGATGAAGAAAAGCACAGGACTTGGCTGCTATTAACAGCTCTCTAGCTGTCAGCTCTCTAAGGTGCCCAGGTGCACACAGACAGATGATCTAATGGGGTACACTGTCATCCAGGAAACCAGAAGGAACCTCTGGCCACATCTCTTGTACCTTCCTCAGAAGCTGCAACCCTCAGACTTTTCTGTGCCACAGGAAGAGGTCAACTGTTTACTGCCAATATAAATGTCCCAGTTCCAAGATACGAAAGCACAGTTCAGCTATTGAGAAAAATCCATGTTTTTCCTGTAAATAAAACAGGGGCAGGGACCATTCTCTGGCTTTCTGGTAAATTGGTACAGATTGGCTGCATCTGCCAACTTGCTGGTCTCCTTGGTCTCCCACAGAGCCTCTGCAGTCTAAAACACAGATAAAGTTCTGTGTCTCTTTTATTCAATTCAAAGTGCACGACACACTGTGTTACAGCTGTATTCCAAGTGAAAAGGATGTGCTTTGCAGAGCCTGGCTGCAAAGCCTGCTGGAAAGCTGCTGAAGGACACTGGATACAGCCTAACCTGGTACAGTTTTGTCCATGTCACACAGTGGGAATTGTTGCTGCTCTGTGCCATCTCCCAAACGGTGCCAGGTTGTTATCTTGGAGAGCACTGGTTGGCACAGGCAAAACCATGGCAGGGGGAGTGCTGACAACAAAGCACTGCAAGCAGTTGCAAGGCAGTGGGTGATACTACATCTTGGCCCTGATTTATTTGGCACTAATAACTCAGGCAATGTGACCGGTAGCATCAGCATTTATGAAGCTCATGAGTTTTCAGGGATATTTTGCAGTTAGTTTTTCAAAATAAAGGGCCCTTGTCTCTTACAAGCACTGAGTGTGAAACTAGACAAAGGGAGAAGACAACAATTTCCAAGAAGCAACAAACAAACCCATCTTTCCTTCACATGACTTACAAAAGTACAAATTAAAAAGACATGACCCTCGCTTCTAAGAGCCAGATAATTATCACAAGACCCAGGAGTCAATTTAATTTGTATCAGCTTCCCCAACTGCTCTGCAACCTAGGATATTTCCCAAAGAGGGTGTTCTGGTCACCTTTCCACTCTGTCTTTGAAGACATGACATAAATTTGAGTCATTATGGACAATTTGGAGCTATTTTTGATCAGCCACACAATGGCTGGGACCAATGCAGCTCTTCTTTGTTTACATTCCACTTTCAAAGTCAGACTTTGCTTCAAGGAGAAGAAAGTATGTCATTTCTAAAGGATGAGGAGGTAAGGGAATATGTGTGTTTTCATGAGAGGGAAGTTGTGTTCAGGCAGGCTGGGAGGAATTCAGCCAACAAGGTTTCCACTGCCTTTTATTGAAACCTGTTTGCAAAGGAAATGCAGAAGGAGAAAAGAAGCAGTTTTCTATCCTTAGACTTCTATGCAGGGAGGTCAAGGTCTGCAGCTGCAGTAACTCCCTACAATTTCCATAGGTATTTGGAAGGTGTACACAGCCTTAGGACATAAATGGGTGAAAATGTTTTATCCCCCCATCACAATGGGTTATAACCATGTGCAGCCTGCTCTTACCCTATGGCTAGTAAGGAATTTTAGGATTAGATATTCAATACTATAATCTGAGAATACTTTAAATACTCGGGACTAGAGACAATATTTAGTGGTTCACCTTTATCATTCTGAAACTAGGTATTTATCTCTGCCTGCAGTGTCAGGTCAAATTTGAAGTTGTAGTTCTCTTGATCATATCTCTGGATGTGACACACCCGTGATATTGTGAAATTCTGGCAGTCAGGGTATTTTAGACCTTTGTGGGACCATCAAGTCCATTTCTTTGTTCAGAACCATTTCTTTGTTCCTGGTTAAGCAGAAGAAAAAAGCATGACTATCTGAATAGGATGCTGCTACACAGCCCAATGTGTGGTTTCTGAAACCTTCCCCTCATATATTTTATTCTGTTTCTAAATCAATATTACATTATGCTGGCATACTCTTGTAATTCATTAAGTGACATGAATAAATTCTCTAATATCAAACACTTCTGCTTTTTTCTCTCTTGCTTTCCTCAAAGGAAGATGCACTCACCATAATTATTTTGGGTTGGTGACTGTCTGGTCCCTGAGCACAACCTCTTTCATGCCCTCCCCCAAAAGGGGTTTGGCTGCCCATGCTCAAGGCTGTCTAAGCTGGAATCAGCCTGTCTCAGGGTCTCCCTACCTTCACTCAGAAGATGCTTTTAAATTCGGGCCCTTGCCTGAGCTATGGCACAGCCATATCTGTGCCTGGTGATGCACATTGCTGATTGTGATCCATGGGATTGACTTCCTAGCTTGACCCCAAGTCTGGCTACTGGATAGGGACTTCCTATGGGATCTGGATGGATGGCTGATTCTGGTCACTCTCACTGTTCTGCATTTCTTGTTACTGTGGGATTACACCGTTGTCATTGAGGTCAATGCCTTGCTATCACCCTCAGCTCCCAGCTCACCTTCCCTCAGCAAGCACAGCTCATGACTTCCATAGCAGCAGGCTTGGCATTTTACATGTGTACACGTCTGTTATGCTGTGCTCACACTAGAGAATCTGAAGAAGGGACACCAGAGAAACACAACCAGCAGTTGGGGCAGAGGTTTTGTGAGGACTGTGGGACTGCAGAGCTCCTACGAAAGTATTTCCATGCAGACTGTGGAGTCCTTTATGCTGCAGGAACACTTCTGTGGTTTGAGACTTCAACTCACAGCAAATTGCTAACATTTAGAATGTGATTCAATACCCGAGGGATTGTAAGAGCCACTTTCTCCATGGGCTTCACAGCTGTCAGGTCAATTCATGAATGAATCCTACAGCTCTTCCTCAAAATTAAAACCAAGGTAATTTCTTCCAATTCTTATTTCATGTGTTTTCTTCTCTGCCTCCAATCTCTCTGCTCTTTAGCCCTCCATCTCCAGCATCCACTATTACATTTTTTCTCTTTCCTCTATCTCTTCTTTATTCTCTGTTCCTTCCTCTCTCCCATACTCTCCAGTCTGACTGTTCTGTTTCTTCTTGAAAGGAAGCAGAAGTAGCAACAAGATAGTGCAAGACATATCTAGTATATCTGAGAGGAAACCCAAGTCAAACAAACTCATACAACTTCTGTTTTTCTCACAGTTTTTGTTTTGCAGAAATAATTTCAACATAGCGATGCTCTTGCTGGCATAAGGAAGAAGCAGCCTTCGTTGCCAATCTGATTAGTTATTATCACCACTGCCTCTAGTGTAACACATTATGCTCCACTCAAGTGCAATTATTAGTATGGCCTGCTATATTGTGTCTGTGCTCTCACAGCAAAAGCAGGGGAGAGTGATTGAAAAACTTATGAAACCAGATGTATTAGCATGCTCTGCTTCCTGTTCTTCTTCATCCTGTAGAGAACCAGCTTCCTCCCTAGTCTGGACATAATACTGGTGTCTGCAAGCTGGATACTATGCTGGCTCCAAGACCAGTCCATGTCTTTTTGCCCAGCTCCATCTCTTAGTTTCATCAACCAAGCCCCTTTAGGCCCTTCACAGTACACCAGCCAGGAACTTTGTTTTCAGCAGTTAAAGCTCAGAGTCACATTCACAATTTGATGAGTGTCAGAACACTCCACCTATGTGCAAGTTGTAAGAGATACGTAGTCATTGGAGCACTGCAGGGTCTTCACTGGGAGGCTCTCTGAAAAGAAGATTGGGCTGAAGAACACAGTGGGAAATAGTAAAATGAACACAAGTTGCTGGAGAAAGCAGAGACAGAGAAGTGAGGTGCTGGGTGATGAGAACTGCTAGAAATATCCACGGTATGGATCTGCATTTATTTCAGTAGTCAAAATTGGCCCTTCATGGGAAAGTGGCTAGAAGTTTCCAACATCAGTTGCTGCTCTTAGAGTAGGCTGGACTCCGTCTTTTATCAGAATTTTATCATGAGTCTTAGAACTGAAAAAGTCTCAACTCTGACTCTGCTTGTTTGTAAATCAAAATGGTCATGCAAGAAAAGCAAGACTCTGGTCTACAAGCTGTGCAGAAACGTTGGAATTGTTTTCTAATAGGTAAAATAAATTTTCAATAAATGTTCTAATTCAAAAAATAGATCTAAAGGGTTAAACTTGATGTTTTGAAGCCTTGTTAGGCTTCATGCCTTTGAATCAAAAAGGGCCTTATAGCCCTGGCTAAAACCACAAACACATCTTTCACTTTCTAACCCCTCAAAAGGAATCACATCCATTCTGACACAATGAACTATCATCTAAGACTTGTAATGGTACATTTGTTTCTCTTCCTGAACTGCAGAGGCCTGATGCTCTATGAAACTCTAACACAGATGGAGGGCTGGTCAAACAAGTGGGAGTATAACACAGAAAGCCTAAAAGAGCAGCTCTCTCCAGTGAGAAGCCTGCTGTTGGAGGAAATGAGAGTACCAACACCAACTGGGTAATGCTGCATGGGGATTTATTTAGCTGAGCACTCACATCAGTGTCAGTGTCCTAGGATAAGCATGATTCTGAGTCCTGGTAGTTCTCTGTATAGTTTTGCAATAAGCAAGGGTCAAAGCTGAACAAGAGGACCCTCAGGACCTTAGCAATGTAGTGTTGACTTTTGTACCCCTTAAGAAGAGAAAGAATCTGGCAGAAATTTAGAAAAACAACTTCTAAGAACATAATTACAGATTTTTCAAAAGCCAAACAAATGCTCTCAGCAATCCACTGCTCTTCTAGCAGTCAAGAGAGATCTCAGTAAAACGTCAGTAAGGGCAAGATATGAGTGAGTGATTTTTTTGTTTAAGGCAAAAAAACCAGATGCCTCATTAAGCAGGACATTCAACTTTGCCTTTGTGGGTTGTTTTTGTTTGATGAATACATTGCCATGCCCACCAAGTAAGCCCACTTGCCTTAGCAAGAGTTCTGCCTCTAGGAAGTCATAAGCAAAAGTGAGAGACACACACTCTGTTTAGCTACAAAGTCACAGAAAGGAGAAAGCTTCCTGGCAAGGAAAACATATTTCAAAAACCTAGCAGCTGAAAAACTCGTGTGCCTCTATCAGTAAACAAACATACCTCATAGGTGGATTTGCAGAGAACGTGCTTTTCCTTTTTCTTTGGTGACAAAGCTCTATGCAAGAGGGAGCTGTGTCTGTGTTTAGGAAAGGTCACTGTTAACCAGGGAAAATGAATGTGCCCTTCCTTGAGAATTCAAACTCCAAGAACAGGAGCTGAAGTTGTCTGTCTTGTCATGAGAACTAGGGGCCCAGAATCAGCTTGGTTGAGTGCTCTGTTTTTTAGAAAGAGCAGCCAAAAGATGGCAAGGAATGATTTTGCCTTTCCTAGCGGCCCAAGGGCAGCCTAATCTTACAAGAAACACCTGTGCATGAGCCAAGTCACTTTCAGGTCCAAAAAGTGGAACATGCTGCTAAGCCAAGATTATTTCAGCCATCCTAGAGTTACTGCTTGAGAGAACACAGAGTCCAAGGCATCCAGTACTGTGAATCACATGTCAGGCAAGGGATTATAATCTTCCCAGTATGTGTTTATTTCTGGAAATATCAGTGTGCAATGATGTGCTTGGATAGAGTTAATTTTCTTCACAGTAGCTGTTATGGGGCTGCATTTTGGATTTGTGCTGGAAACAGTGTTGATAATTCAGGGATGTTTTAGTTACAGCTGAGCAGTGCTTAGAGAGAGTCAAGGCCTTTTCTGCTTCAGCCCACAGTGAGGAAACTGTGGGTGCACAAGAAGTTGGGAGGGGATACAACCAGGACAGCTGACCCCAACTGACCCAAGGGATATTCCACACCACATGGCATCATGGTCAGCATATAGAGCTGAAGGAAGAAGAGGGAAGGGGAATGTATGGAGTCATGGCATTTGTCTTTCCAAGTCACAGTAACAGGAAATGGATGGAGCCCTGCTTTCCTGGAGATGGCTGAACACTTGTCTTCCCATGGGAAGTGGTGAATGAATTCCCTGTTTCGTTTTGCTTCTATGAGCAGGTTTTGCTTTCCCTATTAAACTGTCTTTACCTCAACCCACGAGTTTTCTCACTTTTACCCTTCCTTTCCCATTCTTTTTCCCATCCCACCATGCGGGGCTGAGTGGTAGTTGCCAGCTGGAGTGAAACCACAAACATTTTCATCACCTTTTGTTTCACTACATTTTATTGAGAACCCCAGAGGCTCCAACACTTATGAGTAATGGCTGAGTTCCTCACTCACAAAGGTGCTGTGCCTCTGCTCTGCCAGCTGTGTTACTAACTAAATCTTGACTTTAGCATAGGTCCAGCAACTAGGTTCCTGATCAGATGTCATAAAATTAAGAAGAACAGGGAAGTAAGTATTTTCACTGTTACATTTTGCTTAACCGATTTCCCAGAACTGTGATATTTTTCTGCAAGTGAGATGTAATGATCTCTTAACAGAGGCTGACGTTTGCTGCTTGTTCCCTTTTCTGTTACTCTGCACTCAGAACCTGTCCTTGAAATCACCATTCTCCTGGTGTGCAATGCCTTCTGAAAGGAAAATTTGTTTCCATAAATTGAAACGGTCATTAAACAAGATATTGCTTTACATAGTGGATGTTGTCTTAAAGGCACATTGTTGTTGCTAAGCCTGATATATATAAAACTGTCTCCATTCAAATAGTAGCACTATTGAGTATGTAATGGCACTATTGAGCACTTAATAGTAGCACTACTAAATATGGATTCTGCTTAACCCAAACCCACACAGCTGAGGGATTAAAATTCAAGCCACACTCTGATTACATATTTTAATTTAAGTGATAATATCACTCTGCATCAATAGAAGTAAGGCAAATACACTCAAATGGAGGCAGTGGAATTTAACATACTTTTATCTTTTTCATCTCTGGGTAAAAAAGGAAGGGGCTGGTGGCATCTAAAGAAGTGAGAGGCGGTGAAATTTCTTACTGTTTTCTCTAACCTGGACTCAGCCTCTGTGAAGAGAGTACTGCAGGTTTGGGCAGTACCTTCAGCAGTTGAAAGTACCAGAGCTCAGGCAACTTTGGATTGCATCCACCACAGCGTACACAGTTTCTTAAGAATCAGTGACAGCTGGAAGTGCATCAGAAATGAAAAATTTAAAAAGCTAAAAGAAAAGCAGAGTAATCCAAGGAGTGGAAGAAGAAGAGAAAGCTGCTTGACAATAATTTACAGGGTATACTGTAAAAATGAATGTTGTACACAGTGTATGGACATGAGCTTGAGAATGGAGACTTTTCATATTCACATTTCCCAAAGGGCACACATGTGCTCTTCTCTCTTCATGCTTCTTTCCCAGATTTTTTTTTTTTTAAAGGTGAGAGGGGTGTAAGCTTGTCCTTTCAGTGTCTCCTTAACAGGCAGAAGAATTTTCCCTCTTAGATGGAGAGACCTCAGTGGAGAAAGATGAGGACTGGTAGTGAATACCCATGCACTGTGTCTCTTGAAACTGTTCAGTCATTCATAAATAATTGCCTTTTCTTTTTTTTCATGCTTGTTAAACACCGTCTCACTGTGTGTGATTCCAAGCAATACTTTGTTACTCCTCTCACTTAATTTACTCCAATTAGGTTCTGGCATCCCTAGACACCAAGGATCTACCTATCAGATGGAGTGTTTCTGCAGCAGGTGAACATGAGATTAAAGTTCCCTAGGGTGGAACTGAGGCATCTCTGTTCAGCAAAGCTGCTGCGGCAACTTGTGCTTGCCTGGAATGTGATGGGATCAGTGACAGCAAATTCACCACGCTGGTCTCATGGCAGAGTCTGGCAGCACCAGTTCTCTCTGTTACTTTGCACTGAAATGACTGTCAGGACATACCTATGCCAAAAAGGCCTGAGGAGCTCTGGCTTGGGAAGGCTGAAAGGCAACTTCCTCTGTAGAGTCAGGCTGTGAAGTGGTGCCTTTCTTTTTAAAGGTCATACAAAGGGAGGTAGCTGGTGTATTAATTCCCTATCTAAAGTGAAATCCAGTTAGAAGACATCAGCAGCAGTTTAGGGTAGAGGTTCGAAAAAGCTTTTCTGATACAAAGAGCAAGTAGGAGAGATCAGTCTAAATCCCAGAATTTCTCCTCTCTTTGCTGAGCCATAGTGAGAGCAACTTTCATGGGTATATATAAGAAGCAGTGGGCAGATTGCCATAAATTCAGTGGTAATCTCTTTAGGGCTACTGGGATGGGCTCTTTGACCAGAAATACTTTAATTAATCCTTTCAGGAAACACAGAATCATGAACTGACAAGACACCAAAAGGCCATCTGTGAGTCAGTTAAAAACTTCAGTCCCAAAGTGAGACATAACTTGACTGAATAGGTAGACAAGTCAAGCCCTTCAACTCCAAGACAGGACATGAGGATGAACCCAAAGCATTCTCTAGACACTGTGTGGGTATTGCCATATCTGTATAGGCCATCTACAGCCTCTCCTGGATGCAGTGGAAGTTTAGTCAGGCATGTGATGTCACAGATTGATATCACAGTAGCCGGGTACCACCTGCTGGATCTGGTCTCCACCTCCAGGAAGAGGTCACCTCCCAAAAGGAGGTCTGGAGTTACATGAACACTACCAACACTGCACCAAGACTTACCCAACAGGTACCATGTGCAGCAAAGGCCGAAAGTTGTCTTAAGTAGAATGGGCTCCCTTCAGGAGCAGAAAAAAGGAAAACATCTCCTTCATTTCTCATGACCAAATAAATACAAAAATGGACAAATGTTTTACTAGAAAAGACACATGCAGTTGAAAAGATGACAGAGCACAAAGTATCTAGACATTCTCTCAGTAGCTGCCAAGAAGAACCCAATGGTTGTGGCCCAACAACTAAGAAACAGCAGGTGAGAGGTTCTGAAAGCAAAGTTTAAACCAGGAGGCTGAGAAAAGCACTCCTACATTCTTCAATGGCACTGCTTTTATACACTCTGTCAGATAACAGAGTCTCACTGCGTGATTGATTAAACTGTGTGGGGAAAGAGGGATTATATTTATTAATATCTGGTAACATTTTGAAGCAGATTAAGTTTATATAAGATGGATTCCACCTAATCAAAACAGAATTAATGCTGCTGACATTTAAGATTAAAGACACTGTGAGGCAATTTTAAAATGAAAACGAGGGAAATTATGCCAGATGTGGAAAATAAATTGTTTGGACTGATCTTTTTGTGTGGTCTGAAATCACAGAAAACCTATGACTTAGAAAAAGGGATAGAATAGAAGGTAAGGAAAACACAGAGAAAAACAATAACCTAGGTAAGCAGAGCATATAAAACTATGCAACCAAATCAAGACAAATGCTTTATTTTATTTTACTTTTTTTGCTAGTATGAATCTAGTCCACTTTTTTAGCCACTGTAAATGATTGCTCCTTGGAGTCATTTGTGAAAGCTCTCACAAGAAAACAAACAGATTTAGTCCTGAATAATGTACAAGACCTAGTACAAGTTGAAAAAATGAAAGGCACAAGTTTACTAAAATAATGTTTTAAGGAAAAACTGGCAAAAATAAGGCCAAGAAGCTGTTAAAAGATTAAGTGTTTTCAGTAGACAAAGGAGCTGTTTAAAGAATCATATACAAATTTAAAAAGTGAACTTAGGCCTTTTGTAAGTCTACCCATGCTATGAAGGTAGAGTTATTGTAGCCTTAATGTTCTGAAAAAGTAAATGAGGCAAGACATGCAGAGAAAAATTATAACTTAGAATGATCTTTTCCAATGAAATTTTACTGTTTAATAAAACATTAACTTTCTTTACAAGCCTTGCATGACCTATACTATTACTCAATTGCTTTCTTATATAAATCTGCAAACAACTTAAACATTCAATTGCTGAACAAGTAATTGAGGTAAATAATCAAAGGCTTTAGCAGGCCTCAGCATCAGAGAAAAAGAAATACCAAATGATAGCTTTTGAAGAGTGCTCAGAGAACAATCCAGGGAAGTACTGACCAATCAGGTTGGCTTTTTTACAGGATGATACAAACTATAATGAAAAATAGAAATAGTAGAGAAAAATGTTCTGGAGAAGTGTTAACATCTCTCTACAAAAGAGAATTGTTCATGCCTCATAAAACTGGTAGAGTTCTTGGAAGAACTCCAGAGCAAACATGTAGAGGGTTTTCCAATTAATACCACATACCTAGATGTCCAAAGATCTTGAAGTCCCTCACAAATGCATTTCCAAGAAACTAAGAGATAAAAGAAAGGTTGCTGTGTAGATTAAAGTCATTTGAAGACAGAAAACAAATGAGAAAAATTAATGGTTAGTTTTCATATTGAAGGAAGGATTTAAGTGATTTCTCCCAGGAAAATTATAATCTTCAACATAGTTATTAGTTATCTGGCAGACTGAGTGTTGAGAGATCTCTCACCTGAGAGATCTGAGTGACTGAGAAAGGCAATATTTTATCTGGGGTACTCCAACCTAATGATGATGGAGAAAACACTAAGCCATTAAGTATAAATGGGAGATGAGATTAGAATCATAGAAACAAAGATTCATAGAATGGTTTGGGTTGGAAGGATCCAAACTACCTGCCATAGGCAAGGACATCTTCCACTAGGCCAGGTTGCTGAAAGCCCCATCCAATCTGGCCTTGATCCTTCTGATGAATAAGCATCCACAACCTTCTCTGGGATACCAGTTTCTGTGTATTTCCAGGCTCATTGTAAAAATTCCTTCCTTATAACCAGTCCAAATCTATCCTTTTCCAGTTTAAAACTGCTGCCCACTGTCCTGTCACTACAGACCTTGGTAAAAAGTCTCTCTCTGTCTTTTTTTATAAACCACCTTTATATATTGAAACACTGCAAATAACGTGGCTCTTCTCCAGGCTGAACACCCCCAGCTCTCTCAGCCTTCCTTCACAGGAGAGGTTCCATCCCTCTCACCATCTTCATGGCCCTCCTCTGGACCCTCTCTGACATGTCCATGTCTTCCTTCCACTGGGGACCCCAGAGCTGGATGCAGCACTCCAGGTGGGATCTCACCAGAGCAGAGGGGCAGAATCCCCTCCCTCACCCTGCCAGCTTGGAAAAAGAGACAACTGAGGAATCATTTGACAGAAGTTTGTAGCATCTCAAACAAGAGGTGGTGAATAAGGAATGATGGTTTATCAATTCACCTGGAACAAAATCTAAGGAGCAATTTACCAAGCAGTTGGTGCAAAATTGGTTCAGGAAAATATGGGCATTATTTTTTTGTTTGTATGTTTTCGTTTATAAAAAAATGTATTAATGTTTTACTATCAGACAGGAAGAAGCTAAAAATGTAGTGGTTTTAGAAAGGCATTAGTTGAATCTCTAAAGGCTAGAGACATGAAGTACCTATGCTCTACAATAGCTTAGATGTAACCTCCAGCTCAGGAAAGCTCTGGGCCAGGATTTACCAATTTACTGGATATTGTTCCATGTTTACTACACCTGGGCTTTAAGCATCCACTGCAAATATTGGCAGAGACAGAATCCTGGGCTAGATGGAATGATTGTGTAGATCCAGTGTGTTAGTCTTATGATCCTGTACTACAGTCTGTGCTGCAAGTAGAAGGGAGGAAAAGAGAGCCTTCAGATGCTGAAACAGCATCGTGAATACTTCCTGAATCTGCAGAGAATGAAATAAACTCAAAAATGTGTGCCAACATCTTATGTAACTTTGAGTTCCACAGAAGGACAAACAGCTTAGAAGATTAAAAAGTACTCATCCCAAACCTTTGCAATGTATGTGCACACTGTGAGTGAGGAGCTGGAAAAATTTTTAAAAGAGAATGGGAAAAGCTGTCCAGTTGTTTCAGATAGCTTTGCAACTACTTCTCTAGACAAATGAATCATCCTTCAAGAATGAGGACCAATGCTTCCCTACCAACAAGCTGGAAAGCACACAGCCAGCCTACAAAGGTTTTGACCTAAAGCTGGTTCATGCTGTACAAGACTGCAAAGGAGTTTGGGTTCGCCCACTGAACCTTCATGGTGAAACATCCATTGTGTAGTATGAGAAGTTGTTAGGGTCAGGGTTGGAACATATGGAATCCTGGCATACACTTGAAAGGACTTATAAAGGGCTAAAAGAGGCATGAAGTCATAGTGTTACTTATTCCCCATGTACAGAATGTGACGTGGAGTTCCTTCTCATGGAAATTTCATCTCCATAGTGAGACCAGAGGGAGCATGTATGGAGTGAGGACAAGAGACAGAGTGGAGTTCTGCAGGAATAAGACTGTGTGTACAACATGCTTGTGAACATGAAACTATGCAGGGACTGCAGGATGGGTTGGTTTTGTTTTCCATTACCCAGCAGAGGCACAGGATTCTCTGAAATTCTCCAGCTATTGTTCCTTGAGGTCTTGGAGGGCTTTCCACTGCAGGTTTCTTTTTCTAGCAAACCATCCAGCCCCATTTTCCTTCCTTACATAGAAGACAACCCCCAAGCCAACAGAAATGCAGCAATAGACCATTTCAGCATTGGCCTTAATTAGAACTACTGAGGTCACAGTATACTTCCTACCCTAGTCTCATGCAAATTCAGGTAACATGTTTCTGGTTGATGAAGATTATGATACGGGAATAATAAAGTGATTACTTCAGAGCAAGGGAAAATGCCTGCTGTTAAAACATGGGCAGAATCTTTTATGTTTGAGTTTGTAGTAAGGAAAGGGTTGCAATCATCTCATAACTCGTTTTTTGACTGTATAGGAAACATTGGTGACTCATCATGCAGATACACAGGCTGAGGGGCTGGAACTACTTAGTGAGAAGCCCTACAGAGAGGAGCATGTCATAATTGGCTCCTGAATCATCAGAATGATAATTCCTCTCCTGCATATCCATACCTAGCACTGGGGAAGGGAGCAGTAACTTGCCTTTGCATAGTAACTTTGTGGCTTAAGCTAATGATCAGGAAGTTGAAGACCTGGGACTCATGACTGCTTCTAAGTCTTGAATCACCAGGCTTCAGGATTGTAAAATGCTTTTTACGGACCTCATGCAGAAGAGAATGGAAGATTCATATGATCAGCAACAGATGAAGTTCATGGAAGTTTTGATTCTGCGACCCAGTAAGAAGTGGATTCCTCTGGCAGAGAAGAGCCACAGACTATGACCTCTGCTTCCAATGTTCATTACATATTTTATTTAATGATACTTAGGTGGATATTGAAAAAGGAGTCCCTAGAGCAGAAACTCATTCTGCACTAAATGAATTGTTATAGTTGGAGGGCAAACCACTGCTCAGCTCCCGTATCCTGACAGTGGCATGTTACTCTAAAAATTCCAGGCTCCTGAAGTGATCTTCAGATGATAATATCGTCTCTGTGGGATCATAACAAATGTGCTTTTATCTGTAAATCCTGTCTCCAAAATCAGCCTCTGCAAATGCCCAGTGAAGTGCAGAGGAACAGAAGGAACAGAGTGCTCTTAGGGTACTTATCACATCTTAGAGTACTGATCACAGTCCAAATGGGCTTTATCCAAAAGCCACTGAGTTGAATAAAACTTCTCCCACTCATTATACTTCTTGATTATTAAACCCCAGCAATTTAAGGCCCAGTAAAATGATGCATATCTAAGATATGCATTCAGATACAACATTTGCATGTGCATTTGAACATCTCCTTTTAGGACATGCTTCGATAGAGCACAATTATACAGCCTGGAAGAAATCGTTGTGCCACTCATAAGAGGCCAAAGAAGAGACTAACAAAAAAATCCATTGATTACAAAAGGCTTAAATTGAAAATCCCTCAAATATCAAAATTGAAAATCCCCATCAATATTCTCTATTGGAGGCTGCCACTGCCTGCCTTCTGCTGTCAAGAGCACCAAGCTCAATTTGCACACCTTTCAGATTTAAAATGGTATTTACAAGGATTAAATTCTCAAAAACCCAAATAATTTCACTGTAATTTCTGAATCAGCACCGTCCCATTAACCCAGCAGGAGGAATCAGGTGGCACAAACACAGAACTCATTTTCTCTGTCAAATAATACAGCAAAGTCAGGAGAAAATGTCCCGCTTCACATATGGCATAGCTGAACCTATAGAATTTTTGGAGACCTGAGCAAATAAGCTAATAGTAATTTTATTGTAAACAAAATATTTTTAACATATGAAAGGAAATATTTATAGGAAGAAATAATATATTTATTAATACAGATTTTATATTTGAAGAAAAAATATGGATTTTTGGAAATCAAGTCCACTTTGAGGTCTGAAACCAAAGCCTTTTCACTGATTACAGAGTAGCAGTTCTGAACAAATGCTCTTACCATGCACCACTTTCTTTAGAGCAAAACTGGGAAAAAATGTCTCCTCTTTCTCAACACTCATTATTTAGGGAAAAAAAAATCATACTAAGAATCAATTACGTATTAGGATGAAGTATATAATGCATAAATAGTCAATGAACTTAAAAGAAAATCATATAGTACTTTAACACTTAGAAATTTTAAAACCCCAGCAGATAGAATAAGGCTTGTGCACCTTCCCAGCATCTCTTTCCTGCCATTTTCTGTTACCTGCCCCACTCCTTCTTACTGAACCTTAGGAGCCCTTGGGTTTTCCTTCAGTAACCTTTCTTCTTCCAAATGGTTCCCTACAACTTGCTTTATGTATCCCAGTAATGTTTCCTTCTTATCCTTTGAATCCACTATGATATACCGCACATTAACATTAAGAAAGTTTTCCTGGATTTCAACAACTTTTTCCTCATTTTTATTTGTGCTTCTATAACTGCCTGGGTTTTTTTCACCTTGGACAATACCTAATTCATGCCATAGTGGAAAGGCAGAGATATAAAAGTTCCTTGATGACTTTTAGAGCTTTTTTACAAATACGCAGAAGTTCAACAAAATTGCTTTTAAGAATATAATTTTTCTTTCCAAGGTTTCCAAGCTTGTCTTCTTCTGATAGCCTTTCAAATGTTAAGTCTGCATTTTCTGCCATGAGTTTTGCCAAACAATCTGATATAATTGCAAGATGATTGTGATGGGTCACAGGATCATGAGGAGGACAAACTGTTCATCACAGATAAGCCAAAAAATTTGAAAAACACTAAAGGGCAATATTTGTGTTGTCTTTCATGCCAAATCTGTGAAGACCACCAAGAATGAGATTGAGCTACTTGAAGCTTTTCAACACATTAGACTGGAAGCTTGAAAATGGATCTGGTGTTTATTTGTTCCTAGGTTTGAGGGTTCATTTTCACCAGAAAGTTGCAGCCTCTTTCAGTTATCTGTCTCTTTGGTATTCATTAATATTTGCCCATTTAACAGATTTCTTTGATCCTCAAAGATTGCTGCCAGGAAAAGTAATCATCTGATTTCAGGTTTTTGAAAAGCTGAATGGCCTGTATTTTTTTCCTCTTCCATACATCCTCTTCCTTGCCAGTGATGGGTTCATCATCACATACAGGCTTCCCAAGTGTTGTCTCACCTTCAGAAAGTTTCTTGACTTGGTGGTCTTCCTGACTATTACCCGTTTTCACACTGGATTTTAGGCTGTGGAAACAATAGTCACCAACCTGGCAAAGGAAAACTGGCTCAGTGCTGTCAGGGTTTAACACCAACAAGTTACCCTCTGACAAAGGCTCCTTTTTAAGAATACCATTTTCGTTCTGTAAGACAGGCAGAGGAATCTTTGTGGGTTTTGAATGTTTATGGAAACCTTCAGGCACAGTAAGATAGTCGCCAAACATATCCAGGTGCAATTCAGGAGACGAGGTTGGTGCTTGGCCTGAAACTGGGATGATGACACCCATTTTCCCAGGAGAAAACTCATGGCAAGAGTGGTCACTGGAAGGCTGGGGCTCCTGTGAGCCACAAGGTGATTCCCCAGCTGCAACAAGTGAAGGATGGGTGGAGGTGATGGCTGGTGGCAGTAACGGGCTGTCTGTGGCGATGTACTCCGAGGAACACTGTTGAAGAGATGTGGTACAGCTGAGAGCCTTTGGAGAGTTCTGCTCTTCTGTTCCCTTGTTGGTGCCTTCCCCACAGGCTGGTGAGGCCCATGAGACTTCTTTCTTGTCATCAAGGTGCTGCATCATTTCCTTCTGATCTGGGAGCAACTCCTTTGGAGGAGCTGCTCCTGGCTGTTCTTGCCTCTGTGGGGCCTGGGGGGAGTCTTCCCTTGGGAGTGTCACATTCTGAAGGGAAACCGCTTTCTTACTGAGCCCCACGGGGTCCATTTCCAGGGTCTGACGTATGTCAGGGTGAGAGGACACCACTGGGCTGTACAAGTATGGACCATTGAAAGCAAAGCAAGGGATTGCTGTGTAGGAAGTAATACTTGCATTGGCACTGTTTCTCCTTGAAATGGGAAAGGAATGACCAGCACTCTGACTTGAGCAGACAACTGGGGCATGCTCTGACTCATTTAAAGCATGGTATGAGTTCTGTAAGTCCAGCGTAAGAGGGGAATCATCTGTCTTCTGAGTCTGCCCTTCAAGGCACTCTGCCAAAGTCTTCGCCTGCCTGATTGTGGGAAAGTTGAAAGTTGCTCGTGAAAGAGGTTATTGTGGTAAACATGAAATATAAACCAATTTTAGTTGAAAACACACATAGCTACACACAGGCTTAGAAAAAATTTTCTTGCAGATGCAGTTACCCATGTAGTAAAAAATTGAATCTCCTCCTCGAAAGCAACTTGTGTAGGTTTTTTAGTGACAGAACATTTGATTATATCCTGCCATGACACAGTGAGGTCTTAGAGACCATCCACAGTGCCGCTATTATGTGCTGTTCACTCACCTGTCCACAACTTGAAGGAAGCTAGCCTGCTCCATCTTCTCTGAAAGGTTGTATTTGTTGAAGTCCAGCTGTTTGCTTGTTGGACAATTTCCCAAGTGTCCTTTCTGAAAATTAAAAAGTAGACGTGACCAAAGAGCAGTATCTCACTGGCAG
This sequence comes from Daphoenositta chrysoptera, assembly GCA_013397915.1. Classification (NCBI taxonomy): domain Eukaryota; kingdom Metazoa; phylum Chordata; class Aves; order Passeriformes; genus Daphoenositta; species Daphoenositta chrysoptera. The sequence continues at coordinate 141,224 of VZRO01006459.1, forward strand.
TAGAATCAGGAACCCTACATTCCTTGTGGACAAAGAAAACAAACAGGAGAGCCTATAGCACCTGGTAACAGGGATACAACTTCACTAATACAACTCAAAGGTGTGTTCTGCTCTTCAGAGGATGGTTTCTTCAAACCTGAATTGCCTTACCACTGACCTAAACAAGTATTCAGTGAGCCAACTAGGAAAGATGCCCTTCTAAACATGTTATTTGTGAATAGATGACTTGAGGGGTTTGATAGTAGGTGGTTGTCTTGGCCACAATGATCATGAAATGATTGAGTTTAAAATTTTCAGAGTAATGGAAAGAAAGAAAATGGAACAGTAGAGTTGCTACTCTGGATTTCAAAAGAGCAAACTTCAAGCTGTTCAGGGAGCTACTTGGCAGTGTCCCCTAGGAACCTGCTTTTGACAGTTGGTGAGTCCACAAGTGCTGGGCAGGTTTTAAGAACCCCCTTTTAAAAGCACAGGAGCAGGAAATTTTAGAGTACTGAAAATTTTTCTACATTGATTTTAAAACACTGTTGTGCTGACAAAGACAGCACAAAGAGGTCTGCTAAATATAAGAGCACTGCTATGTTGAGTAGGACCAGAACTTCTTCTAAAAACAAGTAACAGATAAATGAAGATATCTGTTCATTGTGGACTAAAAAACAAGAAGAGCTCTTAAGATTATTTGAAGTCCTGAAAAAGAGAGAAATAATGAACCCTTCAAGGTACAGTTCCCTCTTACTCCCAGGTAGCTCTGGATCAGGAGACTCTTGCTGGGGTTTGGAATCTTTTCCTCCCACATTTTCTTCTTCCTGCAGCAAGAACACAGTTTTCAAGATTTGCTTCTCAAAGTGACTGCTACCAGAAAAGGCTGCACCCCATACACTGTGCTGCTCAGCACAGCGAGGCACAGCCCTGGCGCTGGCACAGCACCACCCAACTCTCTCCCTTGCACAACTCTGCACAAGGCTTCCCACCAAGGCCCATCTCCACACAGACCTCTCTCCTGGAGGACAAGAAGTGCCTCAGACTTTATGCCACCCACACAGGCTGCTAAGTCTCCTTGTTGCAACACAAGCCTACCTGAGGAAATACTTATAGCTGCAATAAGCAGCTATCAGCAAAGGGATGATGAGAGCTGGGAGCGTCACTGGGAGAACCACAGGTGCCAGAACTGAAACAGAGAAAAGAGAAAAAGTTATCCACCTGTAGAGTGACTGTTTCCTACAACAGGTTTTTCACTCTGGCCACTATTCAGGGAATGTGATATATGGAGGGGCAGGACCTTCCAACTGTTGGGATATCCTCCAAAGTGGGAAAGGCCAAACATGACCTGAACAGCGTACTGACCAAAGGAGTTCATTGTTTCCTTTACTGATTCACTTCTTAGCTTCTACTGACATCAGAATTTAGCAATTTAAGCTAGTAAAAAGATGGTTATGAACCTTACTCCACCATGAAAAATAGGCATGCCTTCAGACATCTCAAGTCTGCCTGTCTCTGTACAGTTCTGAAGAAATGGGGTCTCAGAAGAAATTTCTCTGAAGAAATGGGGTACACACATCAAAACTTGCTCACANGATTTTCTAAGAGCTTCTCCTGCTAACAGCCACAACAGTATACTAATTTCTTCCTGAATACACACATCAAAACTTGCTCACATTATAACCACTACGACCTTCCTCAGGACAAACCATATAAGATCATATTACTTTGGGCAAAAGATTGTATTATGGCAGACATTCTGCCTCTAAGTCCAGAAACAGCAAAAACATGTAAAGATTTTATCTCCAGCAGACTCCACTGTGTTTTACACACAGTATAGTCACTCTGCAAATATAAAAAGCTGATGGCTTATTTTCTATCTTCTTAAAGGATCAGGGTCTTTAGTCACTGACAGCAGATTGGACTACTGGAGTCAGAAAACAATGATGATCTTTTGGGCAGGATGTCTTTTCTTCATTCTCCACGTGGAAAACTTTATGGTTAGTTGTACTCACCATATGAAGGCAAGTAGGAAAGAAGCTTAAAAGGTCATTCGCCTCCCTCCCTAACATTGTTGCTGTACTGCAAGGATGTAGGCAGGGCAGCTGCCTTGGTAAGTGACTCCAACTAGGCCATGGCTGCACCTCACTCCAACCCCAGCTTAGAGGATGTGTTCTGCTAAAGAGCCATTCCAGCCATTAACAAAAACCTGACAGAAGCAGCTGCGTGAAAAGTACCGTTCTCAGTCTTCCAGGTGAACTCCTCACTCCATTCGCTCCAAGGTCCCTCATATTCCAGAGGCGTATTCACCCTTGCACGCATTTTCCCCCTATACTCTGTAGATGCTGCCAGCATCTGAAGGGTGAAGATGAAGGGAGGTTCATCATTGCTGATATTTAACTCCTGGACAGTCTGGGAAGAGGAGAGGAGCACAAATGACACAGGTGAGAAGAACTGTCTTTCCATTTTACCAGCAAAGAAATATACAGGACTCTTGCACTTTGTAAGTTACCTTTTCATATTGGTTGTTTTCCCAGTACTTGACTTGGTATCTCTGTGTTATGAAGCTGTAAGTCAATTTGTGTTTTATCCACCTTAGTTCATACTCTTGGTTCTCTGTTGCTGTTACTGACACATTTGCAGGCGGCAGCACCTGAACTGGAACACACTGAATGTCTCAGAGCACTTACCAACCTGCTGGTCCAGTGCTCCCTTTCCACATTGTGAATCATTTCCAAGGACTGAAAACAAGGTTGTTTCGTGCAATGTAAAATGGCTCAGCTTTGTAACATTTCTTAACTCTCTGCATCTTCATTTTGTAGACAAATACAATAAAGCAGTAGACCACTAAATAACAGAAAATCCACACCCGTGAATACTGACCGCACTCCCTGTGTACAGAAAAGCAGCAAAGCAATAGTTGAAATATCTATACTGGTCCACCACATTTCCAGAAATTTTCAGGTCTCTTGGACCTACCTCCTGATATTTTCACCCACTGCAGGAGCTGTCCTAATTTTAGAGTTTGAAAAGTCACCCAAATACCTTCAGATACATGCAGGCAGAGATGACCCACGTGGTGCACCTCGCTGAGCAAAAGATTCCTACCTCATCCAGTGTTCCAGGGGCCATTGCACAAACCTACAAGAGCACACTGGCTTCTTGAGAAATCACATAGTGACACACTCCTACTCCCCACAAACACCTCTCACTACAGTACCCTGTCACCTGGGACACTCATGAATGTGAATCACAGAGAAGTCAGCAGGGTGGCAAATGCTCACTGAGAAGCTCTGGGTCACAACCTGAATTTCTACACAACAGTTTCCATCACTGTCACCTTCCTCAGAGTAACAAGTGCTGCTGAGGAACTCCACAGCTACATCCCAGAGCTCTGCCCTGATTCAGTTCCTTTCTTCATCAGTGATTGTTTCTTCCATTTCCCACTCACTTTTCCTCATCACCACTGTCCTCAGCCCCACTTGCTCAGACAGGCATCTCTGCAAGAAACAGGAAGGAGAAGCAAGAAACAACACAGAAACTCACTGTTTTTGTAGGCTTCAATCAGCTTCTCCTCCGTCTTGGCCCGGACAGACACATGGTACTGGCTCTGTCTGCTGGAATTGCTAACAGGGATCTCACAGCTCTGGACCACATATGGAGTGTGGGGCAAAGTCTTCTCATGCACAGGAGAGCACTCCTCTTCTCTGAGGGGAAAAAAGGGGATGAACAGAAATCAGGGGAATGGGATAGGCAGAAGCCCCATGGGAGAGGCGCAGACATGCTGCCAGGGGCAGAGCACGTACTCTGATGCTGGGGTGGCCCTGAAGAACAAGCTGAAGAGGACAGAGGTGGTGATCACTTTCTTCACTTCCCAGCTGCATGTCAGACGATCTCCACCATTGAAGAGGCAGCGAAGATTCCTGGGCTGAAGGCCAACTTCAGAGAAGACAAGTGCAAGGTAAGTGACAGGAAAGTTCTGGCTTCTCGGCTTCCAACCCTGCACGACCCCACTCCATCCCATGCTACCTTCAGGGGTCTTCCACAACACCTCCATGCTCCACTCGCTGTACTGCCCAGAGAAGCCACTGGCCTGCCCCGGTCTGGCTCGCACACGGGCAACGTAGCTGCTCCCTGGGACAAGGTCCTCATGGCTGAGACTGCAATGTGTGGTGCTGGAGAGCAAGAGTGCAGCAGCTTCCTGTTGTTGGGGGAGAAGAAGGAGAGGAAGGGACAGAGGAAATTGGGGAGTTGGGGAAGGGAGAGATGGAGGGAAGGAGGAAAGAGTGAGAGGAGTTGACTGCCAGGCTGCATCTCCAACAGTCCCCCACATGTGATGGCCCATGCTCAGGCTGCCATGTGGTGCTTCCTCACTCCCACACAAAGGGGGGCTGAAGCAGCACAGTGCAGGAAGGGATGGCCACTGTCAGGCACAATTTCCCCCCACAAAAAGTAGCAAAGTCCCGCAGCTTGCAAAGTCCAGACTGTCTTCAGCTCCAGCTACACAAGTTCATAGCACTGCTCAGTGCAGAATTATGTGGGAATCGGGCCAAGATACTTCCCTGAAAATCTGATCAGGCTGACAGGTACAGAGCAGAAACATATGCAGATCTAGGGAAACGATAGGGCAAAGGATATGAACTCCTAAAACCTTGGGGGGTAAAAAAGCAACAACAACAAAAAAGAAAAACCCAAAACATATCTGTCTCAAAGAGGGAGCAACTTCAAATGTATTTTGCTGTTTTCCCCACATGAACCCCACAGCATCCTGTTGGAACCTGATTTAATTGAGTTTAAGAGAGATTCAGGGAAAAATCAACTCCAACTCAAATCCAAGTACAGTGGTTGGGGGTTTCTTTGAGTGGAGAACAGATCTTTGCATTCAGTTCAGCATTCAGTTCAGGACAAATGGTATTTCACTAGGCAAGTCACTTGCAAACAGAAAGAGAACCCCTTCCACCTGACTCAAAACAACGCTTGTATCTCCTCACAGTCCCTGAGAATGGAAAGACCACACACTTTCAACCACAGGCTTTTACCACAGACTTTCAACTGCCCAAAATGGTGCAGCCCAAACCAGGGCAGCTCAGCTCCTCTGCTCTTACCTCCCAGGACTCCCACTCCCGCTTGTAAGTGACTTCAAACTCCAGTGCATTGCCCAACCCCTGGCTTCCATCAGCTGTTTTCCAAGTCAGCAAGAAGTCTCCTGATGTCATCGAGCTGACTGAGAGGTTTTGAGGTGGGAGGGGCTGAACTGGAAGGTGAAGGTACAATGCATGAGAGGAGATAATGAGGAAAGGACATAAAGAGGCGAAGAAAACATCTAGGTAAGCTTCCCCATTTCCAGAGTATCTTATCCCTGACACATGAAGTACCTCCTGCTTGACTAGCTCCTGAGATGATATCAGGTCCAGCTGCTCCTAGAAACTTGCCTTCTCCTCTCCCTGCCCAGCCGTCTCAATGTGGAACTCTTTGGTAGTTTTCACAATGGAAGTGCAATTCATTTCCACTTGAATGGTAAATACATTCTCAAAAATCCTTAAAATTCTTAATTCTTAATTTCTTAAAATCCTTACATTGGAAAATAAGAATTTGGTATGTAAGTCTTACCATTTTGGAAAAGATCAACATCCAGTTCTGCTTGAAGCACCTTGTTAGGTCTGAAGCCATAAATACCATCTACCCCTATTCCAAAAAATTCTGTAGTGTTGCGGCAGATCCAGTGCACATACACGTCTGGAGCTTCATGTAAGTCATTTTCTGTCTGGCTTTTGCAAGACATGTCCTTGTTCTCCCTGTGTGCAGATAAAGTGATCTATAAAGATCTGATCTGAAGACCTGCAGTTAGCACAAAATTAAACACCTGAAACCAATTTCATCCCATCCTGTTGCTATAATTTACTAAGGCTCTTATATCCTCTTCTCATTGTACCTATTAGTCCTGGTTTGCATCAGTTAATACAAGAAACATTTTTAACACCAGAATTTTGCCTCCCCATTTCAAAGTTGTGCAGCAGAATGTTATGGTACAAGTTCAATTTTGTTAATTTTTTGCCTAGCTCTTTGTAATCTCATATTTTCAGGTGAGAAATAGTATAATGAAAATTAACATCATGTAAATACACCTTTTACTCAGAGTGAAAGGCAGTAAAGTTTCTGATGATCCTAAGCTGCTTGAAAACTGTAATTTTGCAGTACCAAAAAAACACTTAGAAAAAGATTCTTAACCGAAATGTACTCCTTTATCCTTAGTAGTTCTGTTCTGCCAAGGGACCTTGAGTATTCATTAAAGATTTCATCCACAATGTTAATCATCCTTTCAGATGGCCTTTCTCCAGACCAAGAAGCATCATGAAAATTAGAAACAATTTTTTAAACTAGGTAGGAGAGGATAATCTTTGTGTGGTTGCAGTAGCCTTAGCTGCTGGAGAGATGCATTACTTCTTTATGTACCCTCTGGAATTTTGTTTGTGCTTATGGCCTCATGCCCAGTATATTATCTTGTTCCAGCTCAGATGAGAAATATTAAGTTGTGAATATTTAAGGCCAAATACTCTCTTCCAGGGTAGGATGGAGTCTTCTAGCCAACTATATGTCAGCAAGCATTATTCAGCACTCTTGCTATTTTTATAAGTTGGGTATTAGCAAGGAAACCAGGGATATTGCTGAAGTATGGATTTGACACTGCAGGATGTGTGTACCTTTAAGCAAAAGAGTCAGCCCAAGGATTGTGAAGCCCTGAAGTTATTTCTATCTACACACCAGCGTTACCTTACAGTTTGGGATTTAGTCAACTATTCTTAATCTATGAGGTGAGCTTGTTTAATTGTTGGCCATTTTGATTTCAGCTGTGTGACTGTTCATGTTTAAGACCTGCTTGTCTGATTAGTTCACCTCAGTTAAGTTTCATGATCCACACACTTCATCATGTAACAATGTTACAGAGAATCCTCCAAAGATCCAAGTAACTTTATATGATCTTTTCCCAGAAGTATTTAACTTCAAGGTCCTGGTCCAAAGTCCTTTCACTGTTTTCATCTGCTTTTAGGTTTATTAATTCTCTCTTGTTTGCATCAAAATCAAGACTTCTTCCTCTTTCCTTTTCTTCCTAAGTCTCTAAATAATTTTCTTCTCAACTATCCATCTTTGCCTTCCTCTGTCCCTTAACTATTCCTCCATTTCTGTACTTTCTTATCCTTGCCATCAATCCAGTCTGGTGATTCGGTTCCCTTTTCAAAAGGAAACAGATGTAACAGAGAGATACTGTCATAAACACACCAGTATCTCTGGGAGGAAAACTGATAGCACAGATAGAGAACTTACCAGTCCTATCTATCTCATATACAGTCTATACATCTTTCTCAAAAGTTATCAAAACGACACCCTCAGTGATGCTCCTAAATCGGCAAAATGACAGGGGGAATGTCTCCTCCCTTTAGGGTTTACAAACAATACTCACACTTGTTCTGACACCTCCTTCTCCCCTAATGCTGTTTATTAACATCCTGTATGCCCCATCTTATTTCATATCTATGATCCTACAACAAAATTATGGAAAATAATTGTAAAGGTGATAAAAATAACTCCACTGGCATAGCCTATTCATTCCTCTCTTCCTAGAGGAGGCCTCAGAAGCAGGCACACCTTTTGCTTAAATCAAAAAGAGAGGTGGTTGTGCTTTCTGAAAACCTGACTGATGGTCCCCAGGATTCCTAGTTATGGCCAATTTCCCTTTGGACTTTTATCAGCACATTTCAGGTACTTACATTATAATATTATACCTCTGGTAAAGAGTCATACCAACAAGGGCATGAGCCTCTGAATGCTCCATCCATGTGCAGGTCACCTGTGAGCTGTAGTCATTGTAGCAGTTCAAGCTTTTCATTGGGATACTCTCTAGGAAAGGAATCCAGGCAAAAAAGATGCAGTGATTAAAAATATAAATGGTGAGACATAGCAGGAGGTACAGAATGGGTAAGGCACTGATAACATTACTCTCCTCTTGGCACCAGAAAATCATAAACTCATAGAATTGTTTGGGTTGGAAGGGACCTTAAAGATCATGTAGTTCCAACCCTCCTGCCGTGGGCAGGGACACCTTCCACTGCACCACTTTTCTCAGCCCCGCCCAATGTGGCCCTGAGCATCTCCAGGGATGGGGCATGACATGGTGAAATTATGTGCAGAGTTATGACCATTCTGCACATCTCCACAATACACAAGTGTCCAAACCAAGCTACAACTAACAACAATTAAGTGAAATCTTTGTGCCTGCAAGGCATACCATTCTAGCCAAGCTAACGCTTTTCAAACACTGATTATTTCCAAGGATTAGTATATAGCATGGTCAGCAGACATATGGTGATAATTTCATCTTTGTGTGTTGGTGTGTGGACTTCTTTGCTACTAACTTCCTAGTAAAGTTTATAATGCTAGAAACGTCTATTTAAAAGTGAGATGCTCTGGGAATAGTCTTGTTATGACACAAAAGAATGTCCAAACTAATTTGTTGGAACTAGATTTATGATCCAGAGTTGGCCAGACCTCTCATCAAGGATCTTTTTTGTTTTAAGTTCACAACTGTAAAGCTGAAAAACACAGACTGCCTCTGGCACATGCTTTATGAAGCAAGTTGCTTTCTTATGCTTCATTTTCTTCTCTTAAGGTAATAACCACGCTGCACTATTGGGATATTGCACCTTCAGGTGACAAAGATGACAATGTGGATACATGAGTGTGCTCTCTCAAACAATTTTTCTTGATGAGATCTGTGATCAGCTTGTTTGAGGGGCTTTTTACAGGCAAAACCCCATCAGAACAGAATGATGCTGTCTTCATTAGCAGGCATAAGAGGGACCTTACTTTGATCTTCTACTGAAAACCAGTACAAAGTAAGTTCTACTGCATTCCTTGTAGAACCAGAAAATGGAGCATCCCACATAGAAAAGGATAGTCTGAATGTAGGGCTAAGGCTCAGAATGCCAAGAACCCAGGCTGACCTACAGCATAATACATTTTCCCTCAGAGATGTCAAAGGAAGATATCCTGCAATTGATACTGGGCCAGACAGCACAACTCCTCCAGCTGCTGCAGACATGAGGCATCTGCATTAGAAAAGGTAGATGTCCATGGGTCACACCTCCTGAGAACACTCTTTTCCTGCTGTCTTTAGGATAGCTACATGCCTAGTCTTGTTGCAGATATGGTGTACTTCTATTCACAGCTCTATTACATCAAATTAGAGGGCAGGGGAGGACAGAGCATGGGAAGAAAAGAAAAAAAAAGGAAAGGAAAGGAAAGGAAAGGAAAGGAAAGGAAAGGAAAGGAAAGGAAAGGAAAAAGAAAAAAGCTCTCATTGCATAAGAAATGAAATACAAGCAATGGATATGGCAGATGGTCTATCTGTCAGCTATTCCACAAGAAGAAAATCAGGTCATCTGGATTTTGCTCTTGGTAGCCCCCACCACACTGTCTTGTGTCTGGCCACATGTCTCTACTCCTGTGCATTACCATCTGAATTATGCAGCCCTTCGTTTTCCTATGTTTTCACTAATTATCAGGGTCTACCCCTCCTTCCATTCACTCATTATCAAACCAGCTTGTTCATCTCAACCATTTATACAGTATTTCACCTGGCAATTCCACCAATATACAACTGATTTGTCTGCACATGCACCTGCTACACGCTGGTTTTGATCAGGATGTCTGCTCTCTTGCAGCTTAGAAAACAGAAGAAGGAAGCAGAAAAGCAAGCAGAAAAGGGGGAAGAGCAGTAGCTGAAAGAAGGAGACAGATACAAAAACAAAGGCAATAATGGAAAGATAAAAGAGAATATAAATTTGAATCTCACCTCGAATGGCTTGAACACGGAAGACCAAATACAGATTCAGCAGCAGGATGAAAATCTCTTTCATGTTCATACTGTCCTTGGCACACAGGCTTGCTACTAACTCAGAATTTCAGAGTTTTCATTGCCCACTGGCTACTGTCTTGCCCTGCTTATTGTAGAGCTCTTCGTTTTCGTTTCACATAAAGAGAAGTAAAACTGAATAAGGGAACTTATTTAAGATCACGTTGAAGTGACATTCAGAAGGAACTTCTACCAAGCATTTATTGTAGGGCAAAATCCATGTCTTCTCATTGCATGTTGCTACAATACAAGCAAAGAATGAAGTAAATGTACATTTCCAAGGAAGTGAAGGGATTCAATCAGCTGAGTGGCAACAAGAAAAAAATCCTAATCTGTGATGAGAACTCATCCTTAAAATTCATTTCATTCTTCTGCTCTTTATGCTTAAAGCCTTCCTAATGAACCACAACAGGGATTAATTTCCTTAAAAATATGATCGCAACTACATAGTTCCTCGGAACATACTACTTTTGTAGCTGCTCCCCAAACAAGTTGCAAATTGTAGACATAATACCAAAGAAACTGAAATTCTTTCTTTTCTTTTCTTTTTTTTTTTGCTGGTGATTGTGGAGAGTGAGAGCAGATGGAGCAGATCCAGGATCATGGACCATACTGTTCAATACCAGAATTTAAGTCCTTTTGGCCATCTCTCATCGCTCTCTCAAAATCATAATACACACACCTACTTAAGTAGGTTACAGATCTGAGACTTTTTTCTACCTTAGGGGAGCATGGAAAAAACTACTTTTAAATTCCTATTGACTTTTAGATTCCCAAATGCCACTTCCTTGCACTGGAAACTGAGGGCTTACTCAAGGGCTGGCTGAGCCCTTGAATAATCATTACAGCTAAGGAATCCTTTGGTAACACACAAGTCCTTGTATGAGAGCAGACTCTGCCTTTATGCTTCCCCCAGAAAGGAAGCCATTCCCTTACCTGGATCCAGGGATGTCTGTGAGGCAGATGATTCAACCTGATGGGTGACTCTCCCTGTCCAGCCTCCCCCCGACAGCACCAGAATCTTCTGATGAAGAAATCGGCAAACCCACACTTGCCTAGAACTGGAGACAGAAGTATAAACCAACCACAGGATTTTCTTGGCAAGTAAGTCTTCAAAATAACTGCTACATCTTTTGTGAACCTCAAATGCCACTTTCAGAGAAGCTGACACCCCCCTTTCAAGAAAAGTCTGTGCAACTGCACAAAATAGGAAGTCTTTACTTCCTATTTTTGCCCCCAAAGCACGCAGTTAGATGGGACTGTTAGGTTAACTGGGAAGGGAGGGAAAGGAAGTTTGTCATTGCCAATCTCTGTTTTAGCAATTTCCAGATCATGAGACTAATGTATTTTAAGAAAGAAAGGACGGACTGCAGCAGAAATAAGAAAGATAAAGAAAGAATTTTCTGTTTTTCACTCCAGTGCTGTTTCTTGCTTTACTGTAGACTAGACAATTTTCACGGCAAGGATCACTCTGGGCTTTTGTTTGTATATCTATATTGGGGGAGAGTGAACTACCTTTATAACTCTTTATTTTGAGTAAAACTTCTAAGTTTTACCCATTTCCACAACAATTAATAATAAATTACAAGTTCTATAGTACATAGAGGAAACGAAAGAAAACTGGTGAGAATAGTTGATCTGAAGTTATCCCACATCCAAGGCAGCCTGGTCTTTTAATCCAACCATAAAACTTAGCCCAGTAGCCTTCAAAAATAAACCTTAGGAAAGTTAGGTAGCCATAAGGGAGAGACATGCTCAGGTTTGCCTTCTCAGGGATAAACCATGGGGGACTAAGATGAGTCCCCAGATACAGAATATAACTGCCAGAGTCTGTCTTTCCTGCACTGCTACTCCTTCTCTAAATCCCCATGGTACTGACCAAAACCACAGTTAGCACAGTTATACTCTCACCAGAACTGCATCAATAAACAAGCAAAAAAAAAAAAA
>VZRO01006459.1:153076-188513 GCA_013397915.1 Daphoenositta chrysoptera
AAAAAAAAAAAAAAAAAAGCAGAGTGTGAATAAGGAAAACATGCAGAGCAAGACAAAGAATATGGGAGTATCTGAGGAAACTGTGGGTCAGAAGGTGTCCATGCAAAACCTGCAGACAATTAGGGGAATATGTAACTTGCCTGGATGGGAAGAATTTATTTTGCATTGCAGTTTAAAGGCAGAGGGGGATCATCCTCTGATTTTCAAAGGCCAGTGAGTTTATGTTCTTCCAGCACCCTTATGAAAGAGGTCAGTTGTTTCCCAGCAGACATTTTCCCTCCCTTTCCTTTCTCATTGAAACTATTCCTCCATTTTCAGAGACACATGCTGAGTTGGTGGTTACATCACAGGATCCAGCTGTCAGTGAAAATCTTCAGATGCCACTTGATCTGTCAAACTCCAGGAACAAGTAACAAGGAATCCTGCACACCAGAAGCTTTGCAGGCCATACACGCTGGTAGGCTTCAAACTTACAATGCATTTTCTTATGTATCACAACATGTAACGTCACTGACCTCATCATTGCATATTGCTTCATCTCCTTTCTAAACTGCATTGCTACAATGCCTCTGAAGCAGGAAGTCACATTTTGTAATATTTTAGTAAAATAATGTCAACTGAGTCCCCCCAATCAAAAAACACTTTTAAATAAAAATTGATGAACTAGTATTTAACTTTATTTGTTGAAGAATCTGATACAGTAATCTCTTGCTAGTTTTACTTTGAAATACAGTGTCAGAAAGCAGAAGATAGAGAAAAAATTGCTGTTTGAGTAGGTATCACACATATTTTCCCAGAACATGGAATAAGTAGTTTGTACAATTATATAAAGGCTTATAAGGGACACCACAGGTGTACTAGGTTTGATTCACAGAATTCAATATATTGGTCAGTGGAAAAGAAGAAAGCTAAGATGGGCTGCAATTTCTTCACTGAAATCCAAAAGAAGTTTTCTTGATGCTCCTAGGACAAACTCTGAATGCCAAGTCAGACTCCAACGTGAGAGAAATAATTACACACTGGCACACAAACCTTCAGATCAGCAAATGAAGAGAAAATTATGGGAGTCTAGAAAAAAAAGAAAAGCTTATTAAGACATTCTGGACAAGTAATTAGCCCTGGGAGTGAGAACAGAGATTAGAACAGGTTTTGGGGATCAGGACACCTCTATTGCAGGCTAACACTGACTTGCTTTGTGAACATGGCCCATGATTTTATTTTTCTCTTCCTCACCTTCTCTGGTCTCTATGTAGATGTCTCTATTGCAGAGGAGTGCTAAAAAGCTGAAGAAGTTAACTAAGTACAGATTTTACACTGAAAGGTAATATATTACTAAAAATTTCTCATTTCAAGTCACTTCAAAGGCATGTTGAAGGAAACTGCCTGCAGAGACGGAAATCTATATAGCACTTACATTGCTCCTACTGTTTGAGTAGCACCTATTCCTGGTCTAGTGTTGTAGACAGCCAAGTCATCTTTGTGAGTGATGTGCAACTTCCACGGGAAAAAGTGCTTCTCAGAGGGCCTTCTTCTGCCCTGAGACACCATGAGTTCAACATCCTGATCAGAGAGCAAGCGGATCAGATCACCATCCGGGTCCCGGTAATTCAAAACAATGTCATCTTGGTTAAACTCCTGCCTGGGAGAAAAGAAATGGATTGATCCCCAGAAATCAAGGAATGCCTGGAAGGTGCCACATGATGAACAATATACTGACAATCTAATTAATTTTGATAAAAGCCACACAAAGCCTTGGGTGTCTTGGCATTCTTAATACAGCAAGTACTAGAAATCATACAGCCACATTCATGCTGTGTTGTGTTTAAGCTAAGAAATCTACCAGAACCAAGAACCATTTCCAGTAACACCACACAAATGGCACAATTAATCTGTGTGTTTGATAGAATTCCCATACAAAAGAGCTGACTGTTGTTGCTACCCAGTTTTGCCTACTTATTTTTGCTCTTTCTGAGGAGTGTAGGAATATTAGAACAGGTGTTCTATTACTAATATTTACTAATATTTAATGTTCTAAACTGTTGATCTTCAACACTAGATTAATCTAGTTTGACACTAGTTTAATGGGTGTTAGAGGGCCATGTCCTGCATCCTGAAGAAGTGTACTAGACAAAAGGTGCTTTCCTGGGGGTATGGTTCTGATCTCAGTACAAGAAATGGAAATTTCTACCCATCATAAACAAGTCAGAAGTGTGCGTCATTCCTTACTCATTGACAATCCGAAGGAGGACTAGTGTCTGCACAGATGGCCCTGGACCAAGTCAAAGTGCAACTTCTTCAAGACACTTGAATAGTATTTCACACACAAAACATGGTGGTGACCAAGCAGAATGTGGAAAATCTCAGACCGGAATGAAACTGACAAATGTTTAAGTGTCAAATATACAACTAAGTGCTTGCATTGTACCTCATCAATTCCATTAGATCTTTGAATGATGGAATGCTGCTCAGATCCTCTTCCACTGAGATATCCCTGTATTTAGAACACATCTAATCATTACATATCATGACAAGAGAATTGTTGGTGTTTCTTCAGCAATAAACTGGAAGACTATCTTCTTATTACCTGATAGTGCTCACAGTCTCATCATAGTAATAACAGCGGACTTTATTAACTGTGTCTTCCTGCTTTGGTAAATCTTTTATGACCTTCACAAAAGCACATGGGAAAATCCCAGTGTCACCATCAGCAGTTCCCTGGAATGACAGGAAATATTAGAATCAAGAAAACCATGCCATTTTGGCCATATGCAATAGGTTCTGGAATTCAATTAATTTACATAGAAACAACAGTAAGAATTTTTCCACTATAGTCAAGAAAAGAAATTATATGGAAGTGACTTGATGGCATCCCCACAAAAAGATTATACAATTATATAGTCAAATACCAAGCAGGGGAGTGAAACAGCATGTAAAAAATGAAAGTTAGATGGTTAGCAAGGAAGGCTGTGGTATTTGAGTAAGCAGAGATATCATATCAGCAAACACATAGTATGTTCTCCTCATCCTTTTTACAGAACACTGCTGCATTACCCAAGTTCTCTCTAATCAGGCTGACGTGTGTTGTGGTATGAAGCATGAAGCATACGTCAACTCACCCTGAGGCAAGAAACCAATTAATCACTGAAATGGAGTTTCCATCTCCTTTCTGTGGCCTTTCTCTGTTCTAATCACTTCCAAAGAATTAAAAAACATTCCAGCAGAAGCAAATGCAAATGGAAACTCAAGTCTGGAGGGCAGAAAATTTGTAAGCTAAAAAGTTCCATCAAGGAACCAAACAATTACTGATTTGGAATCAAGGATTTATTCTTGATAGTAAGACCTAATACAGCTTCTCCTTGAAAGGAAAAGGCAGGTCACAAGGACCAGGAGAGCCCTTTCTACATATATATTTCAAGGTATGCTAATAATTCAGTACTGCTATTGCAGTCTTACCTCCAACCAGTCTTTGTTTACTTTGCTGAGTAGATAGATCAAATCTCCCTTCTTGAAGCTGAGTTCCAGTTTATTGGTTCCAGGAAAATCAAACAGTGCCTGTGGAAAGTAATAACCTCGAAATTATTAATTCACAGAATTACAAAAGCAAATCTTTCTGTTGTGTTCTTGAGGAGAAAGCATAAAGCAGCAAGACAGTGTGCACTTTGTCATCACATATGTATTTCTGGGATAAGGTCACATATATTTGACCACAGTCTGCAGTTCTCACAATCTCTTCTCCTACTCAGCGCACACAAAACTGCTTTGAAGAAGCAGTGAAAGCACTAGGATAAACATGGCCCTGAGAGAGCTACATACAAGGATTCTTAAAGCAGCAGAACACTGAGCACCAGAGAAATAAATATGCATATGTTGAAAGCACTTAAGAGCAAGTAAGACAACAGAGCTGAAGACAACAGACAGCTTGAAATCCTGAGAACTGAAAAGATATAGTATTTCTGATTGCAGCTTTACATCGTTTAGATTTTGCTGCAAAATATCACAAAGAGCCTTAAAAAATTGCAGAAATGTTGTGTCTTAATTTAAGGGTAACTCACTGTTGCTTTTACATCTAGCTTTCAGGTCTGTATGCTGAACTTGGAGATTTGGGAAAGCCTAGGAAATTGACATGTGGTCAAAATGGAACTTAGATGCCCTCTTCAGGGAAAAAAAAAAAAATGGAGGCAAATACATGCTACCACCATAACAAACTGTTCTTGGATAATTAAAGTGGCTGAGTTATCAAAAATGCACATCTCCCCCATTGTCCTTAGAGAACATAGTAGCCATTTAAAAGCTTTTAGAGGAGCAAAAGCGAAAAGGTGCTCTTTATTTTGTGTTGCAATACTTCTTTTGGTCTTGTTAATGCCAAGAGTTCTCCTAGTAAAAAAACTAAACAAAACAATGGCTACTGTTGTGCTAGTGGTTCATATGTCTACTTAAGAGCTCTTTCAAAAGCCTTTTTTCACCTATTAAAAAGTTCTGGTAGGTATATTCAATATGAATAAATGAATAGATAAAACCCAAGAGATATGACTGTTCCAAGACCTGTCATTCTCCATGTAAAGAACAAACCGCAAAGCAGATGCATGGGGTTTTTAATCTTACATGGCAAAGTCCATGTTGCAGGAAGCAAAACCCTGCTCAGACAAATACTGGTTACAAAGCAGTCTCATGTGCTTAATACTGAGAAAATATACCACAAAAGACAAAGGTATGAGCATTTTTCAGTGGAACATTTATGTTACAGAAAATACTAAGATGCCTCACCTGCAAAGCTTTTAAACATATGCTGAAGTCAATGAAGCTGAAGCTTATGCCTGTTTTAAATTTAACTTATGAGTAGCACTATGGAAATGTGGACCATTTGGCAGTAAGCTGTACATGTCTCAGTTTTGAATCTCCTGTCGTTCTGATTTCACAATGGACCTTCTTATTACTCAAGTGGTGAGGAACAGAACACCTCTTTCCATTCAGTTTCATTCCATGTTGTTAAAATCAATTGTTTTTCTCTGTTGATTTCAGTTTCTTCCCCCAAGCTCTAATTGAATAAGGCAACTTGATGGATGAGGTACCAAAGTAAAACAGAGTTTAATCTCCTGTCCTATGACAGGTTGTGTGGAGTACTCACCTCAGCCCGCGGAGCCGCGATGCGGTCAAAAACAGGCACTTGATCTGAAATGCTCTTACTGCAAAGAAATGGGACAACAGGGAGGTAAACAGATCTTTCTAAGTCATTAAAAATGCTACACAATCAGTAGTGCAGTCTGTGTTTTTACTATTTAAGGGGCAGGTAAGCCATAGATCACTGGGGAAACTGCATGAGAATATGTGTGCAGCACTGAAGTAAATAAGTACAGATGCAACAACACTGCCCTAGTTCTCTTGGTTTCAGTGCAGAGCAGCAGCAATCTGATGGTGTCTGCTGCTGAGAACAGATGGAATTTTCAATACAGTCAGTATTCTGGACCTCTCTTCCACAACACTCCTCAGTCCCCCTACTCTGCCTTCTGGGCATCTCCGTTTCTAGTATTTATGGCATTTAGTTCAAACTCTGCCATCATACACACGTGCAGTTTTTGCACTGTTTGAGGTGGGTGAAAAGGAAGCGAGTCCATCTTTGCAATGCTGAAAGGAGAATTAATTTATCTGGAGGGTAATGAAGTATGACGTCTACTTAGCAGTTCTCCAAAGGGGAGTCAATGCTGCTATGTAGGACAGGCCCCTGTTTAGACAAAGGACAGGAACAAATTAAGAATTCAGTTTCATTTAGTGTCTGAACCAGATATCACTGAATTCAGTGCCAAAACTCACATTGACTTCAGTGGTGCAAGCCTATGTCCTTAAACTTGGTCTGTATATTCTGCACATTATAACAGAGATTATAATTAAAGAAATATAGGCAGATAGAGCTGGACAGTGTTTTTAAAAAGCAAGGTATATTCTCATTTTGGAATTTTCCTTTAATGCAAGTACCACATCCACTTTAAAAATCTGAGATTACTGAAAACAAGAAATACTCCATGTTCACTCACACCACCACAAAGACCCTCACATTAGGAATTCATGGATCCACTTGGAAAACACAGTGGTGATCCTCATCTCTCTCTCCCCCAAAACTGGACAGCATCTCTTCCATCAAGCAATGCTGAAAAAAAGGTCAATCACTTACACTCGGCGTGTCCGTGGGCGAAGCCGTCTCAGTCTGTGAGGCACCTGCTCACCATCGAAGGTTGAATGGTAGAAGAACAGCCTTACATCCTCATCCATCAACACCCAAGCAGGGAGGCAGAGTAGGTTCTGTGCCAAGAGCAAGCAAGAAGCAGAGTGTAACAGTGGGAGAGACCAATTCTCTATTTATTTACATGTAACAAATATGCCTCTCTGACCTACGGGATCATGAAGGATATTCATTACTGCCAGAAATCTCCCTCCTCTCCCTTTTCACTCAGCAGGATGCAGCTGAACAGCTGACAGTTTCTCCTCTTTACTCCTGGAGTTGGCCAATGTATTGCTTTGCTCTTTTTGTACCTGATTTACTGCAGGAGTAAATTGCTTCTCGTGTTTCTCTTCAGAACATGAATAACTGTGGAAGGAAGGCGATCTTAAGCAGTGGATGTCTTGGCCAGTGCTTCAGACTTTTACTGATTTAAAGTTCAGGTCTCAGTTAACCTGCACCGAAAGAATATCTCTCCATGAGGTATGCTGCATCTTCACTGTAATTCAGGTACTCTCAGAAGCCCACCTGTCCTGATTCTGGCTGTGAGAGAGTCAATTTTTCTTCTTGGTAGCTGGTACAGTGCTGTGTTGGATTTAGCATGAGAATGATGTTGATAACATATGGAAATTTTTAAGTGGCTTACTTAGTCTAAGCCAAGGACTTTTCTGTTTCCCATGTCCTGCCAGTAAGGAGCTGCACAAGAATACAGGAGGGAGCATGGCCTGGACAGCTGGTCCAAACTGGCCAAAGGGATATTCCATACCATAGAACATAATTCCCAGTACGTAAACTGGAGGCAGTTGGCCAGGAGCCACTGATCACTGGCTGGCCATCGGTCAGCAGGTGGTGAGCAATTGTATTGTGCATCATTTGTTTGTTTTCTTCTTTAGTTTTATTTCTCTCTGTCTTTTTGGTTACCTCCCTTCTAATTACAATTATTAGTATTATATTTTACTTCATTTCAATTATTAAGCTGTTCTTATCTCAACCCATGGACAAACCCATGGATTGCCCTCGCCATTCTATTAGGGGAGGAGGGAGTGAGCAAGAGGCTGCATGGCACTTACATAGTGGGTGGTGTTAAAACAAAACCCACACACCATTCTATTACCTTAGATGCACACACCAACTCTGTAACACCTGGAGATTCACCATTTCCTCATACATCTTGGGGGTTTTGGTAAGGACATCTATCTGTATATGAAGGCAGGGAGTGAGCCTTTGTGAACTGCATACTCCAGCAGATCCTACAGTATGAACAGCTGGGGAAGAGGACTGCAGGTTGTACCACAGTGTCAGCACTGTGTCTTCAGGAAAGCAATACAGAGAGAAGCAGATACTTAGGACTCTAACAGTACTGTCTGTCTTAGCTGATTTCAACTGCTAATTATCTGCAGTGCTCAGTGCATTCTCTGCCTTAAAATTAAGTTTTACCTTCATGTAGACATTTAGGATAGGAATCCTTTTCTCAGCAATTTCCTTTTTGGCACCAACAAAAACTTTTCCTGGAAAATATAAAACCTGTGACAGTTATTGAAGGAAGAAAAAAAAAAAAAAAAGAGGCTGTCAAGAGAAATGAAGCAATTGGGAGAAATAAGAAGCTAAAAAAATATATATATATTTTCTAAAGGATTTTAGCTTTCTAAATGAACTTTACCACAAGTGAAGGGACTGTCAATGGAACATGACTCCTCTGGCATGCATAGCCAGGAATTTGTCCCTTGTCACAACTACTTCTCTCAATGCATTCCTCTTTAGGACAGCCTGGAGCTGAAAAAGCTGCTAATTATGCAAAGATTTGGTACTGGCAGCTTACCTGGCAGTACAGGGAGTGTGCAGGTAAATGGGCTGTTATTGCTCTCTGGCCCATATCTCTCCTCTAGTTTTGTGTGCAGGGCATAGAACTCACGATAGCGCCGGAAAATCAGGTATCTGCCACCACCTTTAAGCTTTACTTCAATGACAAACATCTGAAACAGAGAAGAGAGATTCAGGCTGATGTTCATACTTATAAATACTCACCAAATGAATGTGAAGAATAAAACAGGAACATAAGATCAGTGCTCCATTAGTGGGAATGTTCTCCTAGGGGCAGAGGAAAGCAAGCCTTCAGTTAAGTATTGCAAACTCAAGAACTAGGAAATAACAAGTTAGCACCAGTGTGGTATTTGCGTGGGTCCAGCTTGCACATAAAGCATGTCCCTGTGGCTGCTTTCTATTATATAATCTTAAAAGGAAAGATGGAATTACTCAATTCGACTTTATGCTTGCACACTTCCCCTCAGTGACAAACAAAACACATTAGGGAGACAAATACAAATATTTCACAATAAGATGCCTTGGACATCTAAATCTAGAGACAAAAAGACATCTAAATGAATTGGTTTTCAGAATTGAAGGCATTCATACTTCTTTTTGACTTTAATGTACACAACTTCAGAAATTATGGTCCAACCTCCTTCAACCACTATTTTATTTATCTCTTGACAAAATTGCTTTGCTCTAAAGGAACCCACAATTTCTATGCACTGACCTCACATTGCAGCCAGATCCTTCAGAGAACATAAAGAAGAAGGGACCAAACATCACTATTCCAGAGCTAAACCTGAATACTGCAGTGGGAAGGTTTTTATGAGCCATGTCTCCAGCAGAAGTCAGACTGAGCTGGTCATACTCAAAACCTTCAGAAAATCTTAGTGTCTTTCCCTACTATTCCCTTCCTGTGTGCTCTTTCATGTCTTGATATGCTACCTCCTGGGAAGATGGGAGCATCCTAACTTTCCACTAACACAGAATAATGAAGCAAGACTGTGCCCTTCTACCCTCTGAGTTCTTTTCCCACTATCTTCACCAGGTACAGCACTCCAAAAGGAAATAAATCAGGTATTGAGAAAAAATTATGATGTTAGAGGGTATCTCTCACATTTCATTCAGAAAATAATTTTTTAGACTAAATCTGGGGTAACTATCCTCCATTCCAGAAAAATAAAGCACTGAGAAGTCTTCCACATGGAACTACTCATGCCAAAAAGCAATTACACCAGATTAACAGCATTTTGCTTCCCACAACCAAACAAGTCACTGATGAAGGCATATAGAGGCAGGATAAATCTCCCTTCTTACATAGTAATTAGTAAAGCCTTTCTTCTCTTCAATATCTGCAATGTTAGCTGAAACAGGTACATCATCTGGAAGCTGGTCAAAATCACTGTGAAGCAAGAACAGAAGATTTAGGTTACTCATACTGGTAATAGCCTTTGAGGTATTTATGCCATACAGAGCAAAAGTAGGAAATATCACATATTCTAGTATCAAAATCAAGGTGTTTGAAACTCGTGGTGTCATTCTCTTCCTCTGGAGGTCTGATCTTGAGATGTCAAGTTTCAATAGGTTCAGCACAAGTCAGTGACCATTGTGAAGATTCATCATGCCTGAAAAATACCCCTCTCATTCCTATGTTTTCTTGAGGAACAGAACGACAAAACAAACACTTGAACTACTAAGCTTTTCCTGAGAAATGTGATCAGCTATGGATGAATTCTTAATGCTTCCTTAATCTAGAAGATTTACAATAAGTACTCTGCATCAGTAGATCTTATTCTAAGGAGATCATTATATATCACGATTTATGCTGCTGTTATTATTGTATTACTGCAGGGAATATGAAACAGTTCTGAGAAAAGATCTTGTTATGCTAGGTGCTGTAGAAACTGACAGCACAAAGCTAAATTCTAAAAACTTTATACTCTGTGCAAGATGCATAAAATGTACCATGTACATATAAGAAAAGAAACAACAGGATAAGCACAAACAGAGAAAGAACAAAGAAACAAAAACATAGTATTATTCTATAGCAAAACTAGTGATGCCTCCACCAGCTGTCAAAAGGTTCTCAAGTTTTCATGTAAACATCACAATAAAGCAAACTCTTCAAGAGGCTTTGAAAAAAGAATGAGTAGGATAGCAAATATTTAGAGAGAGACCTCCCAATCACAGCAGATAAGATTCAGTACAGAATCACAGAATATTTGGAGTTAGAAGGGACCCACAAAGATCATCGAGTCCAGCTCTTAAGTGAATGGCCCACACGGGGATCAAACCTGCAACCTTGGCATCAATCCCCCAGTCACAGCTGATAACCTGAAGCAAGCACAAAGATACTTGTTTGAAAATGTCAAAAACATGTGAAGGAACACACGGTAGTAGGCAAGGTTAGAATAAACATTGCAGATCCTAGAAAGAATTGGATTTGTGTGGATGCAAAAAAGCCTTAGCAGAGAAATTTTCCAGCTTTCTGCAGTATTCTGTGAGACTCTTTCTCAAGCAAACCATGAGAAACAGTGAGATGGTCTTTGTAAACAAGTTCTCTATCTAACACCTGCAGTTTGTTTTCTAAGTTTGTTATAGTTCCTTTGGAAAATATTTTGAAATAGGTGTTGTAGAGTCTCAGCCAATCATGCTGAGGGGTGGCTGGTCGGAGGACCAATGGCCTCCTGCCATCTTTGCAAACCACCTTATAAAAGGATAGATTAATTAATAAAGACAGCTTTTCTTTCCTGAACAAAGTCTGTGTTGTTTGTTGTGCGTTCCTGGGACAACGGCGACAGATTTGAAGTAAGGAGGAAGGATCCCTGCAGGAACACCTGAAGAGCAGCCATATGACCACACAGTCATGTTACTCGCCTATGCTGTCCACACAACAAAACAGCATGGATGGGCAGGTGCTTTTTCCTCTGTGATCTTCTCCTTGGTGCAACAGCTTTGCTGAGCAGAGGACAAATTCACCTTTGCTTCAATCTTATAACTCAGTGTTGTTAGAGGGGTATTTATATTAACACCTGAGTAAAAAGCATCAAGAATGAGGAAAAAAGGATAACAAATGAGATAAAGAGAAACTTTTAAAAAGATCATCTTAGAAATGCTAAACTGACAAACTGTTAAATATTCTGATAATACAAAAAAAAAGTGATAATTGTCTCAGTTTATTCTGCTAGGAGAATATCCCAAGCAGGGGTTTCCCCAAGGCGTAGCCCATTTGAAATGCTGAAGTAATGATGCAAGATCTTGCAATAGTTTGCTGTACATGGAGAATGCCATGAATCAGCACCACCCACAATACTGTAAATACCACCCCTTACTGTGAAGAGGGATGTGGTTATGGAAATCAAGAGATATAATTAGTCATATCACAAACACTTATATCATAAGCCCCAGTAAAAGGGAAACTGTTTTGCAGCTGTAAAGAGGACAATGACCCACTATGTCCAAGGTGCTGAATATTCCTCACAAAAAGAAGAAAGACCACTCCAGCATGAGAAATGGTCTGCTCCACCCTGAGCAGCCTAATAGTGTGGAGGTTACAATAACAGAAGCCTTTTAGAATCACCAAAGATGCTTGCATGCAAATTAAATGAACAGATCACAGCAGTTACATGAGTCTTGTGGGGAGGCAGAAGCAGGGAGAGACAGATTACCTCTTTTCTCGCAGCTGTCGGGGAAGAGACATGGTTCTTCTTAAATCCAGATGACTAAGATCTATTCCTCTACTTCTTGGGCAGTTCCTGGTTTAATAGGATGAACACAAAGTCAAAGTAATTTTCCCCGCGTGAAACAAGACTCCTTTGCAAGGCCTCAGAGATCTTCTTTTAATGTTTCAGTGTCAGACGGTTTCTGCTGTATCTCCCCACCCCCACGAGTTTGAGGAAGTACCAGGGGAATAACAGTAATAAAGAAAGACTGTTCTGTGATGTCTGTCATGTCTCAAAACTGCCACAGTTGAGAAACTGAAAGCCCAAGAAAAAGCAGAAACTATGAACCACATATTCCATTGCCCACCCTCCATCAAAACATTTTCCTCTGTTGAAAGCCAGAATGAGTGGGCTCAGCAAAGGCTTGTTTGCCTCAGCTAAAATGCCCCCATATACACCTCTACATTAATATTTGTAAACTAGGATGAATACTTCCGATCCCTTCTTGAGGGTCTGTGATTCCCAAGGATCCTACTTTTCACAGACCAAGAGCCAGGAGGTGGAGCTAAAGAATAAATTTTAAAATGGGAGCAGAATGTATCATCAGAAAATTCAACCTTGTCAAACACCAGGGCATCGGGCAGAGGAGATGAGCTCAGAAGGATGGATCAGTGAAAGCAAGACAGGAGTCCTTTAAAGCCCGGAAATCTTTATGGCTTCATGTGCTCAAAGCAGCTCACATTTGCCACATACAAAGACAAGGTAATGGCTCGCCCTGGCTTGTACTCAAATTGTAGTGACAGAGCATTTATATAACATCAGTTGATGATCTTTCAAGAAGAAAATAAAAGGAAGAAAGTGACAAGGGAACCATGATTTCTTAACAATGTGGCTAAGTTGCAACACAGCTTATCTGCCTTAGTCAAAAGCTGTTATGTGCATCCTTGCCTCTCCATTTCAGCCTTTGACTCTCTTCCATTTTCATGTTCAATACATATTTGCTTCCTTCTCATCCTTCCGCTGCCAAGAACAAAAATTCCCATCTGAATGGAGCAAAAATCAACCAGCATCCTTCAAAATAAAACTCTATTTACAACTGTAATCATCAGCCTTGAGAGTAACTGCATTGCATTGCATTTTAATGAAGTAAATCCTTCACCCATCTCCTTTCCATGGATAATTCCAGGCACCACAATAAAATTTGAGAGGGGGTATAATGTCTCTTGATCAGAAGGCAGCAGGAGAACCTACAAATTTCTGAACTGTATTTTCTGAGTGATCTGTTACTCTGCTACATATCATAGATTTGACAAGAAAGTCATAGAAAGGGTGTTCTAATTTTTTCAAATGTCCTGAAAGATAATCTAGATACAATGCAGGTACATCTTTTAATAGACAGAGGATATGACACAATGCAAAAATACGCGTTCATTGTTTATCTAGAAGGTGGCTTTTCGAAAAAAAGCCAACAGAAACTCTCAGACAAATTGTCTATGCAGGTGTCTTGCTGTAGGACGAGTAAAACAAACTGAAAGCAGCTCAGTTCCCCTACTCTACTAGAGATTACAGCCAGTAATAATACTAACCTGACAGAATAATGCTAAACCTACTCAGAAAGTTTATGATTCTGCAGTATTTTCTTGTTCTGAACTCAAACAGAAAAAAGACTTTCTGTTCTGACAAAAGGCAGAGTTCTACTTCAGAAGAGTGTATAGCTGATTGGTTAGAGGGATCACCAAGGCGGTGAGACTGAGACTGGAAACACTGCTTTGCCATGTTCTTCTGTGCCAAATCAGTTCCTCAACTACCACATGTTTTCTCTTCATTTCTACTATTGTACTACTGTAGTAGAAATGATGATTTCTATTATTTGGGCTGAGAAAACAGGCTGTCTCTAATCAAATACACATTCTTTCTCTGTTCAAATAATTATTTTATGAATTAAATAAATGTCCATGACAAAACTAATATCCTAATGACAGTACCTATGTCAAGAGAGATGCCTGTACTAGGAAAGTATCCAATTTCATCAGCTGACATGGCAGCTCTCAGTTTTGAGAAAACCCATCCATACACTATGGCTGGCATGGTCATTGTGGTGCTATGCACTGACCCAAATACATGTGCAAGAGAAAGCAGGAATTCATCCAAGTGCAAGGAATACAAAACAAAAATTAGTTCATTGAAGGAGACTACTAAGAGAATTCTCAGATGACTGAATCATGACCATATGCTGCCACTATATGCCTCTTCACAGTTCACAATCTACTGTATTATTTTGGACATGCCTGTGAGCTGTGAATCTGTGGCCTTCTGTCCAATGCACCTGTTGTTAGAAAACACATGTACAAGGATACTTAGCACCCTGGAAATCTGACAGTATCAGCTAGAACCAAACAACCAAAGCAAGTGAGGAATTTTGATGAAAAATAGGAAAGTAGTCTCAAATCACTAAAGATACGTGAATCACTAATAAAAGGTAAACCAAAAAATGCAGTAGAAATACCCAGCTGAATCAAGTTTGAATGACAGCACTACACACCACGTCTACTAGGGCAGCAGCTACTGTGCCATTTTGCATGTCCCTATAGAATAATGGCTTCTCTCTGATGCACCCGATGTTAGAAAAGTGCTGTGCAGTTATGCTCAATCACCAGCTGTTGCCCTGACTTTTGCAGTCTTTCTATGTTTTCATTTTTTGATAAAGTTTCTCACACACTTTCTGTAAACGTAGTCATGTTTTGTTAACTGTACTCTATTGTTTTCATTCTTTCTCCAGAGGTGGAGAGAGTTTGATAGACTGCTCTGTTAACCAGTGTGGATGGAAGAGGTGGTAACCTCATCCTCCAATCCATGGTCATTCCTAGAAACATATTTTTGTGAGAGAATAAACAGCTGGGGCTCTTCTCCTGGTCTCAGCGTGACCTGACAGAAACTCGAGTCTGGAGTGCTTCTTTTCGTGTCCTAGAGTGACAGACCAGCTATAGAATAAATATTTTAAGTGATAGGAGAAAGTGAACAAGAATACTATTCTTAAAAGTCTCATCACAGATTAATCTGCAAAGGAAAGACCATTTAGCCATCACTGCAAAGAAGCTGAACATCAAATAGAAACACATACGGCAGAGTTGGCTTGCAAGATACTTTCATTCAACCTATTGTTTTCAAAGGATATGTGGAATATTTGTTTCTGTAGCATATACATCATTAGCAGTCGGGTATTTTGACTCCTGTGGTTGCTTGAGGCTGACCTGCAACTGTACTAACACTGATTTGGGAAGTGTCTGGGGATCTATTCCATTTTCCTTTAATAATACTTGTACAGATTTTTCTTCTATGGTTACCATCAGCTTTACAGAATGCTTTAATAGACTTTTACAATATTTATTTTCAAATACAGCCATGTTTAAACTAGCTACTATTTTTATTACAGCGCATGGATAATTAATTACAGTTCTGTCAAATTTTTGGACAAAAGTTACATGAGATAAGTTATTCATGTCTATCCTGCAATCTTTAGAGCTCTTTTGCAGGCAGTGCTACAAAATCCTTAGAAGGCAGTTGGCACAATGGTAAGTAACAAGACTGTTTCTTTCCTATATGCCTTCGGGACAGCTGAAAATAAAACCATTAAAAAAAAAAGTGTTGAAGTTGTTCTATCTTTCTGAACTTCTTGGGAAAAAAAAAACCAAAGAGGGCATAAGTTGAGAGTTGAACTAATTGGTTTTGTATTCGTCATTTGATAATGGCTCAATTCATAACGTCTGAATGTATAGATACTCTCACTCTCATGCATTGTGTTGGGATTAAAAAAGCCACACGAGTATGGATTGATAGAATTTGGAAATGGGTTTTGAATTAAATCTGTGCACAGTTTCTGTGATTGCTTTTTTAGGGTGAAAAGCAGCTATTAGGCATTTGCAGAAAAAGACTCTTTTCATGCCCTGCTGATATAAACACAACTAAATAATCCATCTTGGACTGAGGAAATTTAGAGGTCAGCATCTACCACTGTACCTGACAGTGAATTTAAAGGTGTCTTTTCCAGAATAAATTATTACTCAACATGGAAGAGGTTTACAGAATCAAATGTTAAAGAAAGAGCAGCATTTTTTTAAAATTACATTCTTCTCAGAACATCAAACTAAATCATATACCTGGATCTTGGCTTTTTCACCCCTATTGCTTGAGCAAAATAAGGAATAAGTATTGCAGGAAAAAAACCCCATCCCAGAAGTGAGGTTTTTCTTTTGACATTATCAGCTATTTGGGAAATACGCAACCAACAGTACCATTCTGAGGTTTGATAGTTCATTATTCAATAGGCAGATCTTGCCAGCTTTTCATATGCAGAGCAATATCACAAGCAGTATTATGATCTTCCTCTCTGTGAAAAACAATTCTTCTTTTAAAATAAACCTCCTTCTTTTAAAAATATTTTAAAAATACACAGGATTTCTTCCTGATAGAGTAGAAACCACTTAGACCAGAAGAGTTAGAAGAAAATTCTCCTTCATGAGCAATGGAGCTTTTTGTTCTTACAGAGCTCAGATGGATATTGATGCCCAGGACTAGACTAAGTGAGAAAAGTGGAAGCTCAGAAACAACAAGAGAACATTTCTTCATCCAGATCACGTATCACTTCCTGGATAAAAGAGGCAAATAAGGAAGAAATAGGGCAGAGCTTGTCACTGCTATTGTGCATGACAGATGTGGGCTGGAGGTGGAATCTTGTGCTCCAGTCAGCTCCTCCAATGTCAAAATCTGGTAACTGGCCATTGCAGACAAAGAAGCAGGAGAGTTCCGTTCAAGAATTCCTGAGAGAACTGTGCCTACAACCATCCCTCCAGAACTTTAAAACATAGTTTTAGTGCATAGCAGCAGTGCACCTTTGTGGCAGGAGGGTCTTTGTGTTTTAAGTCTGCTAATCATCTTGAGAATCAAAAATCAGTCACAGTTATTGCTACTCAAGACAAAGAAAATTCTGCTTCATCTATTTCACAGGTTCAAAAGACCTGTTGAAATTACTCCAAAAAATTTCACTGAACTTCCCCAAATGGCAAAACAGGGTTGGGATTTACTAAAATTTGTGCAGTGATACAGTCAAATCAGCCTACACTGTTCCTAACAGTTTAATTTCCCCATCCATTTGAAGAAATCCGGTGAGCAAATTCCTTTTATTTCATTTAGAAACTTTAGATAAGTGCCTTTAGTTAAGTGAAGTTTTCTGAACAGTGAGGAGAGACAGGCACCACTGGCCAGTAGATAAGACCTCAAGTGGGCCAATTCTCCCTAGGAAGGTTTTATATCTCTCCTAGGAATATACATGAATTATGAAATGGCTACATTCCCAGTTTTGTCACCTCAGGTTTCTAAAGGTAAGGAAATAAATCTGTCCCTTACAGTGGACCTAGTTAATAGTGGTACAAAGGTACCTTCTCATTCGGGACTCAGCTATATTTGGATATGCACTTTTACACTGGTATAATTGTCTTTACCCTAGGGGAGTTGTACTACTTAAGATACACTGATATAGTCAAAGAAGCACAATTTTCTGGTGCAGAAATATCCAGTCTGCTCATTATAGAGAGTTTATGGTTCATTTTCAAATGGTTCATAAATTGGGACAATATTCCTTAATAAAATCAGGGGGCAAGGGGGCTAGAGATTAGGATAGGCAGGCAAGTGGCAAATATAGAGGCAATAAATATCAGAGTCCTGTGATTTTCAAAGTTCTGTTCTGTCTGTTCTTCACAGCCTGCCTCACCTGCTGCCTCACCTACTGGCTGTTCAGTACCTCAGTCTTCATTCCTTGAAAGATAAACTTGTGGAATTAATGCACCAATTAACATTTCAATAAGGAATTCAATCCCAAGTCAGTGGCTGGGCTGTACATTTCAGGTGTGGAAGGCTGGAGTCTATGTCTCCCATACCTCAAGAGGCAGAAGGCTGCCTCGTTATGTGCAACCGGGTCTGAACAAGAGACCTCTTAATTAACTGCCATAGCAAGTTCAGCCACTGGCTTGCAGTGTGTAATTCCTTCTGCCTTGGCTTTGCCATCTGTAAAATGGGGCTGATTAAGACTTTTCTCATGAGGGGGGAGGTGAGAAGGAAAAATGCTCAGTAGAGGTATAATTCTTGGGGAAAATCAGGTAAAAAGTGAGAAACTACAACCATTATCCTTAACAACCCACCTGCACTCAAAATCATCTGCAGTGCAAACAGAAAACAATATTAAAACGTAAGTCTTTTAAAATGTGCCAGTAATGCTCTGATGCCAGGCCTTAGAACAGATTCCCAAACCCTTAGAAAAGACTGTAAGGGCTAAACTATCACATATGTTAAACAGTAGTAGCCAACAGGCCTGTCCTATTACAGAAAAGAACACGGAAAGAAAATGAAGAATAACTTTCTGCCCAGAGTGCTATTTAATCTTGAAATACATCATTGTGCTTGTAGATTGCTTCAATAATCTGAGCCAAACAAAGGTACTGGAGAACTTTGTAGTTATGATTTCAAGAAATGAGTATATGATGATGGTATCAGCTTAGGAAATTCCCTGTCTTCACATACTCTTGCTTTTTTCCTGCCTCACAGGATGGCACATCTGAGGCTGTGCTGCAAAATATGTCAGCTAACTAAGCCAGCTGTAAAAACACTTTTTTAAGCCACAGATTGATTTCCCATCCCAGCTCACAGTGCAGACATCAACATGACGAGGAGAATGAATGGGGAGGAATACATTAAAGAAGCACTGCCTGACAACTTTGTCTGACAACACAGTGATTGTATGTGTGTACATGTACAGCCCCACATAATTCATTTTGTCTCCTGACAATCCATCTCCACATGTAGATACTAATGCAGCCTCTTTCATGTGCGTGCTTAAGGGCAATCTAACAGTGGTGTGGCAAGAATTTTACTGCTTTATGATATATGGAAGAAGCCAAAACACACGCCCAAACCATGACCTTTGCTGTAATAGCTTTTCTGAATGAGACAGCAGCCACTGAGGTAGGATCTATAGAACACAGTTCTTGAGTAGCTGTTCCTCTCTCCTTTAGTGCCTTTGCCCTGTTTGCCATCACTTTATTCATTTGCCATCACTTTATTCATTTTTTCCAGATTTCACTACAAACAACTTGTACAAGCTGTTGCACGACATGAGTGTAGTGCCGTAACAGTGGGTTTCTCATCAGGAATCATAACACAGGTAGGTGGAAAAGAGGGCAGAAAACTGTGTGTCAACTGCACTTTTTCCTGATTGAAAAGTGTTTTCCTTGTGAAAAGGCAAAAAGAAAACTTCAAAATAAAGGAAAAGGAGGAAGTGAAGGGGAGTAAAAATCAAACATGCCTGTGACTAAGACATACAATAAAATCTATTTACTACTCAAATAATTCTTAGTCCAAACAAGGTGGTTATGACACTCTCAGATATGTCTATCAAAAAACAGTAAAAGGTAGAGGGGGATTGATGTCCTGTTCCAGTTCTTTCTGTTCCACGTCTTTCTTGAGTTCTGCTGAATGTGACATTTTTCCCTGGCACCTAATACACAGAACTCTGCTGCTAATTTTGTGCACAGAGTTCTCATGCTGTGTAATTTGAGGCCAGAGACTCCTCCAACAGCCTGCCAGACGGAGTGCACACCCTTCAACACTGCTTCTGCTGCAGAGAAAGGGGGGATGGGACAAGGAAATGAGCCAAACAAGAAACAAGAAACAAGCTTCCAAACTTGTCGATGTTTAGCTGGTTTTTGGCTCTTAGGTCTACCAGGGACCTATCTCCAGCTCTCCCCGTCCAGTTTGTCAGAAGACCCTTCCACTGGATTTGCCAGCAATTGCAAAGACTCAGTCAACTTAAGACACACACTCTTCCCTTTTTTTCCATATTAGAGTCTGGCTGGCTGCTCTAAAACGAAATCAGGCTGTTGGCCACAAGGGTTTTTTAATGCCACCCTCATGAAATAGAATAAGAACTGATTTTTGCAATATTATAATCAAGGATTTAAAAGATAATCTGGTTTCTCTTTCTCCCCACCTTGGTTAACATCTCTGCATCTCACAGAGATAGTCTGCACTGTAATACACTCTACTAAAATGAGAATGGTCAAGTAACCTTCAAAACATGGGCTGATGTACTCAATAGGGGATTGAACTGGATGTATTCCCATTAACTAACCAGGAAAAATAGATGCTCCTCTTTGTTCCCAGCCCACTGGAGCAATTTTTGCTTGTGCCTTTTAGTGGAATTGTCACTTTCCACAGTATTGAATTAGAGCCATTTTCAGTACTACTTACTTCTTCCTTGGTGCTGATATTGCCAGAAGAACACTCCACACCACTGTATTCTCTTCACTCCACTCTTCTTCCTCTTGACTGTATCAACAAAAGACCATGAGGGGACTGCAGGATAAAAAGAAAAAAACAGAAGAATTGGGATAACAGAATTATATCAATAACTTCTTCTACTGTTAATGCTTTATGTCAGAATAAAATAATCTGCACTGCCTAAAGATTTCTTTGGATGGTACAGCATCATCCTCACTAATGCTTCTTCTCTGATAATTATTTTGACCAGCAGTATCAAGCACAAACCTGGTCTGAAAAAAAAGATCTCAGGCCTTGCCGTACAGTGAGTGCTATGATAATCCACAGACCCATCTGAGACTAATTTAAATCTTTCTTTAGAATTTGAGAAGAGCTAGGACATCTCCTTCTGCTGTTCACCTGCAAGAGAGCATCATGATCTTTGACATCCAGAGAACTTTCTTTGAACTTTCTTTGTAGTTCATCTCGTTGTGAAATATGTGCCTCTGCAGAGAGAACAATGGAGGGAAGAGGGACATAGTCCTTTATTCTATATCTGGGAAGCTGGATAAACAAAAGATTACATAAAAAAGTCAGATAACTTAATATACTGATCTACTACAACCACTGACATGCTCCACTGAAGAAAAAGAAGAGCATGAGAGAAAATATAGGGTCAATGCACAGCTGATGAAAAGAGGAACATAAAAAGTGAAAATGGGGATGTGTGGAAACAACCAAATGTAAGGAAGAATTGTGAAGAATCCATCCTTCCTCTAAAGAAATGCAGTGCATTTCCAAACTTGACCCACATGTGTCTGGCTATTTAATTTATGAGATGTGAAGCTGACCACCCAGCAGGCTGGCTATTAATTATATCTCTTAGATATGCCAATATGATTTACATTAGGAGATAGGAAGGGAAAACTGATGAATAAGAATCTTGATCTTACCCTCTGGGGAACGGCCTGGAATACACTCTGTTGGTACCTGAAAGTCTGTAGATGCCCTGAGGTAGAAATATTCCTTGCCAAGACCTCTACATCATAAAAGGTAATAAATCAGAGCCTGTTTTCCACTGTCTGACAGCATGGTTGCCCAGCACAGATCCACAACACTTGCAATTTTGCTGACCAAGCTTTGCTCAAATCCTTGGTTTTGCCTCTTCTTTCATAGATCTTCATAGTTTATAACCTTTCTTTCTCTCTCTATACTTCCACTTCAGTTTGCTGGGGTTTTTTCACATTAGCAAAACAGTAGCCAGTAAGTCAAGAGTAATTATTTTTCTTGTCTAGTAAATGCTTATCAGGCTGTATCTGGAATACTGTAAGACTGTATCTGGAATCCTATCACTAGTTTTGGACCCTCAAAAACAAGACAAATGTTGATAGAGCTCAGCCAAGGACAAATAAGGCTGGAGCACGTGATATACAAGGAAAGACTGAAGTAAATTACTTCATTTAGCTTAAAAAGGAAAAGACTGGGAGGGAGATATAATTGTTACTCCAACTAAACAAAGTGGGATTAAAGCGCAGACACAGCTAGACCCTTCTTCTAGGTGGACAATGGAAGGACAAGACACAGAGTTGCACAAGTGAAAAAATCTCAGTGGACATAAGAAAAAATAAATCAACATGACACTGGAACAAGGGCCTAGAAAGACTATGGGATCTCCATCATGGGAAATGTGCAAGCTTTGACTGGACAAGCATAGCCTATCCTTTATATTAGGTCAGCTTTGAGCTATTTGTTGCATATATGACATGTGGTAGCCCCTTCTAACCTTAACTTATTCTGTGTTCAGGTACCAGACGCTATTTCAGGAAACCAAAGTCTCCATCAAAGTTACTGGTCAATGTATCCAAGACAATCTGCTTGACCTAAATTAAAATTTCACAGGCATTTGGCAACTGTGAACACTTCAGACAGTCTGTGGTATGGTGCTATAAAGTTAAATTCCTTGTATTAAAAAAAAGGAATGAGATGAAACCCAAGTTCTCCTAAAATCAACACTTCTAAAATCATTACCTCTAATAACTTCATAGTAAAATGTATTGATGCATATTCTCAGATTGGATTGACAGAAAAGAAATCAACTTATCTGCCTTGCTTATACTTCCTACCTCATTCATCTGCAAATTCTTTTCTCTTTGATCACCAACTATTCCCACCTCACCATTTTCCCCTTGTGGCACTCATCCCTCTCCAAGCCCATCTTCCTCCTCAACCTATTTTCCTCTTCACATAACCTTTTATTGCCTTTTTTGATCCCAACCTTTGTTCTTCTAGTCTTGAACTTCTGAGTTGGAAAATAATTCCTCAAGTCACCTCCCCTAAATAGCAGCTAATTATTTGGCTTTGGGCCTGCTCATGCTTTGTCAGCTCTCTTGTCATCAAGTCTATCAAGTGTGTGGGGAAGCTTTGGAATGACCAAGAAACCTATAAACTGACCTGGTAATCCCAGGGAAAATGTGGTCTGCATTAATGATACTTGTAAAATAATCAAGAGTGCTTGATGCATAAAGTACCTTTGAGCAGCCTTCCTCAAATGTTGCCTGACACATCAAGTACTCAGTGCTCGAAAGGGGGGGAGGAGGAAAATATGTCTGCCATGAAAATTAATAGAGAGACTAAAATTATACACCACACAAGCACTAGACATGCAGTAATTTGATTAGCAATTAATACATTTATTCAGGTTTGCTTTTGTCTTAGTAGTTTGCCTCCCATTACCCTCAGTCTCTTTATTCTTGCTAATGCTGTGGCCTTTAGACATCAAGAGTCTTAGAATAAGAAATAAAACAGTTATAGACATTCAGCATGCTTGGCTATATGCCTGACGGTGAAACAAAGGATGAAAAAACATTTACACAACTTGAAATTGGGCTCTTCAGGCTGTTAACTAGCGAGCAGTCAGAAAGGCTGCAGAGTTTTATAAATAGACCTGATTCAGAGAACAAGAATCACAGAAAATAACACTTTCACCACATAACTACATAACTCCAACTGGTATTTTAGAGATATAACTTGAAAAGTCAACGACATTTTGCTCTCAGTTACAGAAAAGTTACTGTTCACATATTTTGAATGCAAGACATGGGGCTTACCAGATCACCTACATCATCATGTAAATATACAAAGAGTTTATGAACATAAGAGAAATTTTTATACTAGAAAAATTGTTAGTTTCTCTCACTCTTGAATCCATATTCTGATTCATCAGAGCAGACCTGTATTTCTAATCTGAGTACTTTCTTTCCAATAGTTGCAACACAAAAAAAAATTGAAAACAAAACACACTTGCTTGACTTGGCAATATAGTTCACATTCTTACAGATGACTGTCTTATGCTTTCAAAGTCTATCAGATTTAGCCAGGCTAACAACAGATGCTCTGCTTTTACATATAATCCTTCTGAAAATCTCAATAAACTCTTTGCTGAAATAATAGCCATCCAGCTGCTAAACCCACAAGATAATTAAACACTCTATGAAAGGACATTTCTTTTGAAGCATATTAAAATTTTATCAGATGATTACTCCCCCTTAGTTTGAATAATAATTATTCAAATACTTTTTTCTTTTTAACCTTTTCTCACCGAAGTTCTCTCTGGGGCCCTTGGGCAATAGAAAAACTAAAAATGTAACTGTAGGATAGCAGAAGACTATGTGAAGAAGGCAGGAAGAAAAGGCATTAAATAGTTACTTCATTCTCATTTAGGCTCCAAATCTAGCTTCAGATGGGCTATTCATAGTCTAAAAGTTAAGGATAAATAACACTGTGAAAGATCACAGTGCCTTTGTCATGAGAATTGTTTCTTGCTATGAGACATCTAAGTACAATACTTATAAAAGCCCCCAGTTACAGCTGGATCTAGAAAATTTGACGCAGTATAAAACAAGTGAGAAAAATGCATCTAGGAAGTCAAACTTCTAGTAATTTCCAATAAGTCTATTCTCCAAATTAATACCTGACTGAGTTTTCTTGTATTGATTTGGTTTGAGTCTCCATTTTGACTGGACATACGAAGTACTGCTTAACACTACTAACCACGAGAAAATTTAAGATGTGCTAGCCATGCTTAAGAATGTACACTTGAAGTAATCCAAAGAAATGCCAAAGAAATCCAAAGACTATACAAACATGACAGTCTATAAAGAAAAAAAAAAACCATAATGGGCAAAAGGAGTTAACAATAGCCATTTTTAAAGGGCTAGCAAACTGTCTAGGACCACAGGAGAAGGGTGTTTGCTATATGCTACTGATTCCAGTCAAGATACCCCCTCCTTCACTTTGTAAAGGGAACAACTCCCTTAAACACACATTTGACTTTCTTTCTCCAAGAGTCTACATCTACAGAATCACTTCTCACCCAAAACCAATCTATTTATTTCTCTAAAATATGACTTTATGGTGAGCTACGATTCTAAGGGAGACTCCAACAGATGTTTTTGTTTTGCTGTCTCATCTTCAGGCTCCTTTTAAGGAGCTATTAGTCTTCCCTAAACCCCCAACTAAATTTATCAGCGGTTGTTTGCAGCCAAGAGTTAAGCTAAATTAAACTTTGAAATCCCTGTACAGTGTATCAGATGCACTTCTGGTAGGGGAGCAGAAAGTTCCAAATGTTCCACTTAGCAAAATGTGGGAGAACTATGTTTTTCTCTACAGGTTTCTCAAAGCTTCCACTCGTTTTTCAAGATGACCACAATTTCCCTGATCTTATAAGAGCAAGAACTCAGCTACTGAAACAACTTTTCATTTAACTCTATATCGGGAGTGTACTTGCACGCATGACTGTAATTTTTCACATAGGTACATACTTTCCCCTACAAGCATAGATTACGTAGGGAGGAGGAATGCATACACATACACAGAGGTTAAGGCTGCATGCATGCTTGAGGCACCTGTTCCAGCTGACACCCATGGTGAAAAGGTATTTATCTACATCTTTCTCAGCATGTATGTGTCTGTTCCCCAGTCTTCATCCTCACACAATCAATCATTCCCTTGTTTGCTTCTCTCACATATTTTTAAGTACTTACCAGATGTTCCTCCCAGTCTTAGTGAGTAATAAAATACACAGTGTTTTAAAACTTTTTGTGTCAATACTTGGTTAGTTTTGGTGACAATATATGATAATTCCTCATTCCAGAATTGTGGGCTTCCGTGGTTCTTCTATGTCAGAAGATGGACAATTATGTATCCTTACATAGAGACACACAAAAACAAAACCAAAGCAAACAGCACAACCACAAAAAAACCCTCAAAACAAAAACATAAAACAAAACATAAATAGGTCAGTTCAGTATGTACTCTTTCCTATAAATAAAAAAAGCACATGCATAAAATATGGCTGCTTAAGAAGAAACAGCATAAGATACAAATCTTTTACCTGTTTTTTTTCTACCTTTAGATTACAATCTAAAACATCAGTAGTTTTCAGCAGTCACTGATATCTAACAAGAGATCAGTACCCACATAGATTTATGGTGTCAATGAAACTCCTAACCAATTGGCTTTCTCTCTACAAAATAATTATTCAGTGGTACTAATTGATCCCCATCACATTGCAGTTCCTGGGAAAAGCTCTAGAAGAGGAGCCTGGTGAAATCTCCATTAAAAACACCACAAGAGTGTCAATGACAACTGTGGAAGATTGTTCAGAGCCTCAAAAGACAGCTGAGTCAAGACCGCAGCTCTCTGGATGTAAAAGCAATTGTTGCAAACCAGGTTACACTAAACCGGTGAAATAAAAAAAAACTTCCTCTCCCATGACTTCATAGCATTTACTCGGGGACCAAATCAAAGTTTTTTTGACAAAACGATTTGTCTATCATTTCCACCAGTTTTGGGGTTTTTTTCGGGAGAGAAATTGTGTGTGAGAAGTGTGATTTCTGCTGTCTGTATTCCCATGGCTACTAGAAACTGCTAGAAAGGGAACTGGGCACATCACACAAAATGTCAGGTCAACAAATACCAACACAACAGATTAGAGAATAGACACTTTCTTGCACCTTCATCTTCCCATATCACACTAAAAGAAAAGGGGAAAAAAAAAAACAAAACCAGAAAACTAGCCAAAACCATGAAAGGGAGTCAAATGCATCCTTCAGAAATGTAAGATCATCTAAAAATAGGATGAAAGGTTAAGCAAGTCACTTGTTTTTATTCATAGCAGTAATAAAGATCTTTCTTAGGGATTTGCACAAGTTCTGTGCTATTACAGTAGCATCTGTCTCCTCATTGCTGGAGAAAAACGGTGGCGAGGATTTAGAGCATGTATAACCTGACAGAGAAATCATCTGTCATTCCCTCACGGGGCATTAGCAAACTTTACCTCTCCTGGGAGAAGGAAGAGCCACACTCCTTCTCCTGTCTCTTGTAAACACAGCTTTAAGCATTTTTACAATATGCTTATGAATACAGGCTTCTGAATAATATTAATAATTGGAACAAATCTAGATCTATTAAGAAAGGGTAAAAGAAGACCAGCTGAAAAGAGACAACGTTCTGTGCAATAAACAGGGTGAATATGGTAGTAAAGAAGAGGTCAAGTAACAAATAAACCCTCTGTGTCAAAGGAATGGCCTCTTTGCTCCACCCAAGTGAAACTGCTGTCACAAGCTATACTTCTCACCATCAATATCTAGAGCAACAAAAAAGAAAAGGATGGTCCATTTTGGAAGATACAACCTCAGGACAGGATGTAACATGCAATTTCTTGTGCCACTATACTGTGTGGTCTCATGCAAACAGCTGATCTGCCCTTTAACAGGAGAAAGTGTTGGAAAAGTAAGTCCCTAGGGAGCCAGGTGATAGTAACAAAAGACATGGAGGTACCTTACCTCAGAGATCAACGAGGTTTTTAGTATGCCCCGATACTTGCTTTTTCATTCACAAATAACAGAGCAGAATTGTCAACAGAGTGCAGAAAAATAAAAGAGATTATAAATTTCAGAGGCAAAATGCTGCCAACAAGCACACGTGTCTTGCGAGTCTCTGCATCATCCACAAGAAAGTTATTAATGATTTAATAACTAAATACTTCATTCTTCTTCAAGACTGCAGCTTCTGTGTCCCAGTGAGATCCAAACTCAAAGGGCTTGGGAGGCTACTGCCTCATACAAACAACCATCAAAATACCAAAGCATGAGCCTAAAGTGCTGCTGCATCTGTACCAAATGCATTGATGCTCCACTTCTAGACTACAACACTTCTTTTATCTACAAAAGGAATATATACAAAATTTTGAAAGGAGAAATGCAAAAATGCCCCTCAATACGGTAATTTCTGCAAGACATTGCCACCGTGAACCTTTTGGGGAAGGAGAAACAATACAAACATCCAAACAAAAAATGTATGCCCATAATGAGGATCAATTTAGAGATGCAAAATATTAAAAATATGTTTAAAATATATTAATACATTAAAAATATATAAAATTAAATATATGAAATAAATAAAATACATTAATTTAAAAATTCAATATATAAAAATATACTGAACAAATAATGTAAGTTTCTATAAAGAGTTAGTCCAATAAATCTATTTCCTTTTTGCAAATAATTTTTTTAAATTGTAGGAATAAACTTATTCACTTTCATACAAAAATAAAGAAATCTCCATACATAAGACTATGAAAAAGGTCATAAGAACATTATCAGAAGGAATATCTAAAGGGAAATTGTTAGAAGTTCAGATAAACTGGAAATGGCAGGGAAAATATACTTCTCTTAGGAATATGCCTGTGAGTCTTTCTTTAATATGCCTGTGAGTCTTTCTTTAATAATTTTTTCTCCTGAGCACAGAGGATAAGGATGTTACAAGAGATAAACTCAGATTTTCAATTTGACATTTACCTGGTGAATTCAGCTGGACAAGCTAACCTTTGAATGTCTGTCCATTCTCTTAAGAAATTTAGAACAGGTAGCAAGAGCAGAGATTTCCTTCCTGTAGTCTTCCATTTAGGCATTTATTTTATTGTAAAGATATAAAGAAGTGAAAGCACAGGATAATTTAGTGTTTGGTTCTGATTCAGGCCATGGACTACACGGAGATATTCTTCTAGTGCAAATAAGTTCATTTTGTGTGTATTTGTTTATTAACAGCTGGGCTGATGCTGATCAACTCATTTCATTAGGATGACTGAAACAACACTACTAAAGAATAATGACTTTTATTTACAGTTATCCTCCTTAGCTGGATTCAAATAATCACTTAAACTTGAGAAGATCTCTCATCTACCAATTGTGTAAATGGAAGAACTGTTTTCTAATGAAATATTGACAATAAACAGCTGACACAACAGTGCTCTTGTTCTGCTAATAGTTATAGACTTCCTTATCTAGCAATTTCCACTTGGGAGGTTGGCAGGAAAGCCCCAGCTGGCCATTTGAACATCACAGCTATAAAATTCTTCCCGCTTGCTGTTAACACAGAAAGATATGACAGATATGACTCTTTTACAAACCTCTGACTTTTAAAGCCATCTCACTGGGCACTAACAGCTCTGAAATGAATTATAAGAGCACAAAAGAAAAGGGGAAAAAATGAAAAAAGAAGAAGGGAAAAACAATTTTAAAAAACGCCCAACAGATTAATTAAAGAACAACTATCAAAATTTGGGTTACCACAGGATTCCAGCTGCTAAAACTAAGGTCCAATTTCCCCAAAAGCTGTTTACCCTGATCTAAATGACTGTTCTCCCACAAGCAGCCTAGTATAAATAGGAATAAGTAATGAAACCTTCTTTCTGCTGTGCAAGTTTTTCTGGAATATAACCCCTGTGGTAATAATTACATGGGGCTTATCCATCCCAGTGTGAACACCACCAGAGTGTCAATTATGACAAATGTCTGATACCCACAAGTGTCTGTTGTAAAGAAGACCAACTGTTTCCATTCTCTTAACCTTGGGGTCAGGGTTTCCCACTGGGACTAACAGCTTTTTTTCCTGCTGTAAATATCCATTTGAGACTTGCTAGGAGGTGTTATGATACACAGACCTACTCTTTCAGCACTTGCTTTTTTCTTGTTTGGTAATTTGAGCCTAACTCTCACCAGGGGTTTACACCTATCTCTGTTTTTCATTTGTGTTATCCCCTTTGGGTGAGACATTTCACTTTCTTTTCCACACCATTTTCAATACAAGCTGGGGAGTCCCCAAAGCCCACTGGTAGCATGGACTAGTAGTGACCTATTTCTTACCTCTGGGGTATCTCTTGTAGCCATTTGCTATTCTCAGCTTTTGAGACAATTATCAGAGGAATGGAAAAATCAGTAAAAATGGAACCACTAAGTTTCAATCCTAAGAATACAGACTTCCCTCAGGCAAACCCAAGAACAGGCCATTGCAGAAAGAAATTATAATCAGTATATAAAAAACGAAGGACATTTTCAGTAGTGTTAGAAAACAAAGGACAGTAGTGTAAACAGTGACAGTGGACATAGACAAAAGTGTTTGGAGGAATGTGATCACAAGGCAATCAGATTATGACACCTTTCCCTAATCTTATCCCAAATCACAACCATTTTGGCTCAGGAACTTCACAAGCTGGATGTGGCCTGTAGGAGTTTGATAACTTTCAGTGGATCTCTCTTCTGTGAATTTGCCCATTCTCCTCTCCAACACATATAAGTGCTCATCTTCACAACATCCTTGGCAGACTAAAGGTTTAGGTTGGTCATCTGGAAGAATTTCTTCCCTGAAAGGGTGATTAAGCATTGGAATGGGCTGACCAGGAAAGTGGGGGGAGTAATCATCCCAGGATGTGTTCAAGAAACGACTGGATGTAGCACTTAGTGCTGGTGGTGTTCAGTCAAAGGTTGGATTTGATGATCTTGGAGGTCTTTTCCAACCTTAATGATTCTATAATTCTATTATTTCTTTAACAAATAAGGAAAAAATATGGGGAGCAAAAGATGGCTGGCTGGTATCCTTGAAGACTGAAGTTGCTTGTCACAACATGTGTAGTGGACACAGGAGATAGTAGCAGGGCAAGGTGAGATGATAGTGCTGTGATGGTAACATCCAAAATTTTGGGTATATTGGCTGATGGGGACCCAGAGCACCTTATTATTCAAATTACAGTTATTTATGTGCGGAGGGAAAGAGAAAAATAAATTATAATTGATGAGCATCCCCAGCTCTGCACTGTATATGTATTCTAAAGGGGAAACCCAGTCCTAATCTTTTCTGAATGAACCTGACTGAGATGACAGTAAATGTGCAACCACATTACCAAAACTGACAAGTGCAGTAACACAAACTTCTTCCCTATATTCCACCATTTCACTTAGGTGAACTCTCAGTGAGCCTGTTGCCACAACTCTCCACACCTTCCAGCTTCAGGAAGAATTGTATGAATAACCTACATGTGTCAGATTTTGATTGTATTCTTACAAAAAAAAAAAAAAAGAAAGAAAAATCCCAACAACAAAACCCCTTTTAATTAATTAAATACTTGCCATGTAACAAAGACCTCTCTATATGCCAAATGTGGTCATAAATCTGCTTCCCTCTTGGTAAATAAACCTTAGTAGGAGCTAACTAAACGGATAAGAAAGGATTTCCACTAATCAGGATTGCTTTTGCATGGCTAAATTACACAGAGGAATCACAATGACTGGCCTTACACTTGCTCTCCTTTCACCAGTGGACAAATGCAGTCATTCCAGTGGAGTAGACAGAAATGGAAGTCACACTTCATTAGCCAAAAAGACAGTCCTACAATCCTTATCCTCTCTGAGCTGCCAAAGGAAGGTAAAAGAGAAAAGTTGTTCTGCCAGCCACCAAATGGAAATGAAGCATGCAGCTAACAACCATGAGATACTGGTATGTCTAAACCAGAATCTAATCTTGGTACTAAACCAAAGGTTTATAATATGTGAAAGCTTAATGCAAACCCCACCTGACTGGATTTAGCAAACAGTGTACAATGACTTGTACTGTTCCAAAGGCAACACATCATTTGGTTGAACATTTGGACCCACAAGAGCCAGCTACCTCACACTGTAATTATCACCTGCTCTGAGCTAGAGTATGGACACAGTGTTTGTGAGAAATTAAGGACGCTATGGAAAAGTAGTATTACTTCCCATGCTACTGTAGCACACTGAAATCTCGAAACCACTACAGGAAGTGTAATTAAAAAAAAAAAAAGAGAGAGAACACAAATGATTGAATTAACCTTTGTCATGTTTGTTTCAATAAAGCTGCCTGTTTAGAAATTATCTGAAATTGCTGGAGTACTTCCAGTTTATCACAGAACTCAGCATCTAAATTATACTGGCAGTAGAGAAATATTTTTAAATATTCCTACCCCTTACATACCTCAATTATCTTTCCTCACTTCTAGGCTCAATTAATCAAGCTAGAAAACTCAGATCTCACTTTTTCAGCAACTGCTTTTCCCAAAAGATAATTTCCATTGCATCACAAAACCTTGGTTGCTTTTTAACCTAAGAAATGTTGGGTCTGAGTGCTGAAACAGAAAAAAACTTTTTTTTTCACTCGTTAATGTACTACAGATAAATGCAATGCATAATCCTTTATAAAATGTTTTCCCTTGCCTGAAAAACATTAAATATCAGGAAACATGTCCCCAGATGGATTACAGAATGGCAAATACATTTCTATTGCACTTTTATTGTTGTTATTATAGCTTGAGAGAGTAAAAATAGAAGTGTCTTCAAAGATGTCTCTCCCTGGAATGAGCAACTCAGCATAAAGAA
This sequence comes from Daphoenositta chrysoptera, assembly GCA_013397915.1. Classification (NCBI taxonomy): domain Eukaryota; kingdom Metazoa; phylum Chordata; class Aves; order Passeriformes; genus Daphoenositta; species Daphoenositta chrysoptera. The sequence continues at coordinate 184,798 of VZRO01006459.1, forward strand.
AATTTATATGCTGAAAAGTTTACACTCAACATATAATGGCTGTATTTATATATAGGATCTCTTCATTTACAATTCCCTGTCTGTCCTAAGAAAGCTCAGGTTGTAAATTTCTTAAACATCTACAGTACCTTGTGCAATGGGGCCCTGAATGCAGGTTTTGCATGTCCCTGTAAGTATGAGCAATCAGAATCACACGATTGAGTTTGCTGTTGCCTGCAGGAAAAAAAAGGCTTCGGACTTCCTTCAAGGCCAAGAAGTAAAGCTGAATGTTGTCGTTTGAGGTGCAGGAGGCAGTTTAGAGGTGTTCTATTTTGTTTCCAGTAGTAAGAGAGAAAAGGGCAAACTCCGGAGCCTATCTTTGCTTTCACTCACGCTGATGAGAAGGTTACATCTTCCAATTCACTTCGTGAGCGGAGTCCCATGTCTCAAACTGAACCTCCTGATACATCATGATATCCCTGATGCCATTTTCATCAGATGTATGATTCATGGTCCTTTGCAAAACGTTTTCCCTTGCCAGAAAACATTAAATATCAGGAAAAGTGTCCCTAAATGGATTTCACATTGAAAAATAGGTCTCAATGCCATTTTTAGCGTTATTTGCCTATTTGTCCCCTAGCAGCTCACTTATACTGCTTGCCTCTCCCCTTAACATTCAAGTTTCAAGCAGACCATCAGTTTGCCAATGTAATGGGTTTTCACAGCCAGGGGAAAGTAAGTGCCAAGGATTATTAATAGTGTTCCTCGATTAGTTAAGGGAAAGATAAATGTGACACCGCCAACAAAACCCCTGAATATCTGATACCAGTGAGGAGTGGGTATCACCTGCTGAAAATAGAAAGAGCGAGAGAGATTATATAAGTGGGGGTCCTACCCCGACTTCCACCTCTTTTTGACCACCTCCCTACCTAACACCTGTTCAAGCGTGCTTACAAGAGATCCAAGAGGTAAGTAGCAAGAAAATGCTCAAATTTCCACAGCAAACGTGGATTCACCAGCTCCAGGCAAGAAGCAGCATCTTAGCAGATAAGGATATCTTCCATCACTCCGGCCCCATTCCCCTTTCCATAAACAGAAGCCCGGAAACAAAGAGATGCAAATTTCTCAAACACTGAGGAACGGCTTCCCGCAGAGAAGACTCCAAATGAGAAGAAAAGACCATTAAAAGGAGTAAATAGGTGAACTCATTGAGGCGGAATAAGGACAAAAGCGGGGGAGAAGGTGGAAATGACAAAACTGGGAAAGGAATGGAAGAAAGCGAACGAGAACGCGAGCAAGGGCTCGTGAACAGAATTGACTGGAATAGTCAGCTGTGAACGGAAGACAATAAAAAAAACCAAAACGACCAGAACACGTCTAGAAATGTCACCTCTCTTTCTGCACAGATGATTGTAAGCGTTGGGATGAAGTTGCTCTCTTTGGTGTGGTCACTAGGAAGCTAAAGGAAATGTGACACCCTTTTTGCAAAGGACAGCCGTCTTCCTGCTTCAGCTCTTGGTGTGAGGGCTTTGTGCTGTTCAGGGAATTCTCCCTGAATTGTTCGCTTTTTGCAAGGGTGGACTGATTTCTACTTAATTTAGTTGGTCGTTTACTTAGTAACAATATCATCATTCTGGCGCTGGTGGAAGGGGGAGTTGATCTACACAAAAGTTTTGGTGCAGACAACTTGGGAATCCACGGTGTGGATTTTGCAAGTAGCTCGGGCAGGAAAATTGGCAAAATCTCAGAGGTAAAGGAAAACGCGTCATTCATCTCACAGGGATGATGAGAAAAAGATGAAGGGTCAAGTGAGAAACTGCCAATTCGTGAAACGCCTTTTTTATTAGAATAACACTTTTGACTACAGGTTGGTGATTAAAAGCTTCTGGAAGTTTGCTAGCTGTCTTTAAAGAGAGACACTGCTGACGCTGGAGCTGGCCTCAGCCGCTCCTCTATGTCAGATTCCAGCTGTCCGCTTCGCAAACCTGTGTGTCGCTGCTTTCACCTTTCTGGCTGTGGAGGGTGCACACGGCTTCGGAGCTGGGGGAAATGTTATTTACGCTCTACAGATGGCTCCACCTGATCCGAAGCCTCATTTTTCTGACACCTCTCACTTTTCGCCTCCACAGCATGATTAGGCCGTAGAGGGCTGACAGATCCGATGACGGAGGGAAAGCGGGGCAGTTCGCGCATCGTTAGGGATGCGGAGGGAGCCGCCAGGCTTCCATCCCCAGGACACAGACGCAGAATGCGCCTTCGGCCGCTTTGCTTGGCATGAGGCTAGTTAACCTGATCGGCGTCTGCCAGCACAGCAGGCAAGCACTGCGCATCGCCTCTGCCAGCCACCGGCTCGAGTTACCCCCGAGGGCAGCCTTCCAAATGTGCTCTGCCTTGTCAGCAGAGCGGGGTGAACGCCGAAACACGAGTCACCCGCTAGGAGAGCATCTTCACTGGCGGGTGGTCAGCTGCGTTCCTGTTTGTAGGGACCTAAAAGGAAACTCTGTGGCTCATCGACGGGTTTGCAAAAGATTCGTAAGAAAGCGGGAAAACCTGCGGAGACTGAGGCCCAACTCGTCTTCAGACCGCACCGATGCTGCACGCAGCAAAGCAGGAAAAGCAGAGGGCCATGTAGCATTGGGCCAGTGGTGCCTGCACTGGGAGCAAGAAGAGATTCTCCTCTCTTCCCTCAGTTAAGGAAAAGTAAAGGGACGTCAATTTCATAAGAATTATCTCTGGCAAATAGCTGCATATTGATGGGTCTGCACTTACCCTACGTTTAAAACGGACTAACAATAGGGTTCTAACATGTGCTCTCCGAGCTGAACTTTGCTAAAGCACAAGAGCTGAGCACCTCGAGTACTGTCTTCATTGCACCCTTCTACCTCCCAGCCCCAAAGCAACGGGGGCTGCTGAGTGAGAACGACCCATGCGGGAAGGTGCGCAGAGCTCTTCTGTGGGGCTGCTGTTTATCTCGGTTCAGCATCCCAGCGCTCAGCTCCTCTTTCCCTGTACAGCAGGGAAGGATTCGTTCAGCCTAGGAAGAGAGACTTAGCTCCACCATCCATCTCCTTGTTTGTCCTTGGAGAAAACTAAGCATCTCTTGCATCTCAGGAAATACACGGAAAAGGGAGGCCGGGGGCAAAGTTCCAACGAGAGAAAAACGACGGTCCCTCCCACAATGACGAGATGACCTTCAGGAAAGAAAAGAAGAAATAAAAAGAAGGAGGGGACCCCAATGTGTCCTCCTCCTCCGTCCTTCTGCATTCAGTGGCATGGTAATGACTTATCCATTATAGCTGCACTTGGGCCGCGGAAAAAAAAAAAAGGGATGGGGCTCGTACTTTTAAAAGCACCGAGCAATTACTGACAGCACAACCCGAGGTTCTGCACCAGCCGCCCCCTTTTCAAGGCTGCTCTCCGGCGGCCCCATTCAGAGGAGAGGTGTGATTGTGGCAGCGGGACCGGGCCGTACCAGTCGATCGCGCCCGGGGATCTCGCTGCCACCGCTCTTTCCTCCCCTGGCTTTCCTGGAGCAGCGATGCCAATACTCCTGCAGAGATCTGCCCTACTACTGGGCCCTAACCTTGGCTACCTCAGCCTAATGGCTGCTGCCCAAATTCTGAGAGCAAGTTGGACTACTTGCTACATTTTATGTGAAAAATGGGCACCGATTCTTGAAGAAAAGAAAATAACCCTAGAAAACATATTACAAATCCCAAATGCCTTTTTTTTTTTTT
>VZRO01006459.1:188541-209208 GCA_013397915.1 Daphoenositta chrysoptera
CTAATGGGAAGTGCCCAGTCCTGCCTGAGAAACCCACTACTGCACAGGAGTTCCTCAAGAGTGTGTTGTCACCTTGCATCTCATTTTGTCATACATTATTGTGAAAGATTCTGCAGCATATTGTGCATTACAAACGGGATCTGTAGGATTCGCAGGGATGTGATAATTAATTCAGTGAGGATGATGCTTAATATGGACTGGCCTGAAAGAAACAAGGTCTAAAAGGAATATGTGTGTGAAGGGGAGAGGGAAGGGAGAAGGGGGAGATGTTTAAAGTGGTTGAACGATAAAGCAAATGTTCAAAAGCTACATTACATTTGCTTCCCGACCTCAAGAGCAGCTTGAAGCTTGGCATATGCTGCAGTTCCTTACTCATCACTGAATATAACTGGTAAAGCTCATCCTGACTTACTAAAGGAAAAGACTCTGCTCTGCACCACTAGTTTGTCCACTGCACCCGAGGACTTGACCTTGGCAAAACTCTTTCTCCAGCCGGTATCACAGCAGACTCTGGCACTGCTCCAGTAAGGCTTAGGCTCCAGCCTCCCAGGGAGCGACCCCCACCCGCGTCCTCCCCTACCCCAGTCCCCACAAAGGCATCCCCATGCCCTCTCTTTAGCTGAACCCTCACATCTGTGGACTACTTGGTGCTCTGCAAACTGGAGAGCGACAGCCCACGGCACTTATCCACGCAGAGCTATAGAGCTGGCACAGGTCCAGCCTTTCCCGGTGTGCCATCCCCACACAGCACTGCAGCTTTGGTCATATGAGCAGAAATGATGAGAAAAGCACTTTTTAATCTTTTCGCACTTGCTTCCCTGTTCAAACAGTTGCAGGATGGCTATGACTGACTTGCTCAGCGCTGAGGATATCAAGAAGGCTGTGGGAGCCTTTTCAGGTGAGTGCTTTTTTCTTTTTTTTTTTTTCCTTCTCTCTTTTCCTCTCATCTCTTCAGGTTAGGATAGCTGTGCATTTATTTTAGCTATGGGAAGATTAGAGGAACTGGCTAGACAAAATTTCTAATGAGGATGTGTTTTCAGATGTTCCATGAATGCCTCTGACAGGTTTATGAAGTACAAGGCTGCATCCTCAGCAAAGTTGTCCTGCACGTTACAGAGGTTAAATATTTATTTTAAAGGAAAGCAAGCAGTAACTGTGGACAGATTTTGCTTCTACCGAGAGAATACTTTCAAAGGGAACAAACCCCTCGGCGAACCAAGCTGCATTATATCTTGGTGTGGGATAGAGAAGTCAGCAGTGGATGTCAGCAGCTTCCCACTCATTCCTGAAATTTAGTTTCAGATGTTACAGAACTGCTGTTTCCCCGTTTCAAGAATATAAGAAACCGCTCTTGCACTTCCTATGCAGAATCCCCGGGTGGGCTTTGCTTTTCGGGATGGACAGAAGGTAACAGTAGAGCAAGCGGGTGCACTGCTCGACTGCAGGGGCTTCCTGCAGGGCGAATGGCTGCAGTGGTCCACAGTTCCCTCTCAGACTCCTCGGGGTATCAGATGTTCCCTACCCCTCTCATTCATCGCGACGCCTAACACTGACAGCAAACCCTCTTCGTGGTTACAGAGATTCAGGTAGTTAAGGTTTCTCTCAACGAAACGCCAAAAATCGTGCTCCGGGATGCACGTTATCCCCCCCCCCTCCCCCAAACTACCTGGCTGACCGCACCATCACGGGGAGCCGCCTCTGTCCTGCTCTGTGCGATGACCTTCCCGAACAGACAGAAGTGCAAGACCCGCTGAGCCCGACTCAGCTCAGAAGCCGGAGAGTCAGAGGGAGCGACAAATTGCTTTGCTGGATCCAGCAGCTGTTTTACTCATTAGCTTCCATTGTCTATGGCCATCTCCAAGTCCCGGAGCAGATGCAATTAGCAGCAACTAATGACAGATTTCAGTCAGGCAGATCACGAAACACTGAGCCTCCTTAATTTTATGTAATGGGAAAATGTAATGCGGCGGGAATAAGAATGCATGGGGAAGAAAAAAAAAAGTCCACCGCACGTTTTGGAGGTCACTGTATGGTATTTCTAATCCACATCACAGTTGTTAGGCTACCCGGGTGAGACAAAAGCGGGTGCGGTTAAAGGACAAGGGAGGAGGAGCAGGTAAACTCGGCTCCGATTTCAAGGGCTCTGGGTTGTTTGTTTTTTCCTCCCCGGAGACAGCTCCTCACAAGGTCTTGCAGGCAGCGCGCCGCGCAGCACTCTCTTGCAGTGTCTGAGCTCACACACCACGACTGCACATTCCTTTAGCAGTTGAAATTCAACACTGATTTCTAGTAAGTCTCCAGAAAAAAAACAAACTGTGCTCTGACACACTTCTCGCCAATGCTTCAGCAAGAGCATTTTAGGGTTTTTTTTTCCAGGGGTGGAAATGTCAAAAAGTGATAGCTATCTAATAGTCTGAGTCCGCTCTCAGGTGTCTGTTCTAGTGTAAAACTCAGCCAAAAAAAAAAAAAAGAATTTAAGGCACTGAAATGAGACCAAGTACAGTAGACCTCAGCTCCCAAAGCTCCCAAGTCTGTCACAGACTTCTTGTGTGACCTTGAGCAAGTCTCATCCTTCTGTAGCTCAGTTCTTCATCTGCAAAACAGAGACATTGCCCCTCTGCCCCTTTGTTCATTTCCATTAGCACCTGTGAAGCACGGACGATTACACTGAGTACATCCAGCTCTTACTACAGCTGAGCTCGAGTGTTCCTCCCAGGTTAGGAAAAACAGCAGCATGGAAGAAAACCATGGGTATGTGTTGGTATGTGTTTCAAGGAATTTTCTAAACAGTTCTCTGATTTTTCATCTCTTATAGCGGCTGAATCTTTTAACTACAAAAAGTTTTTCGAGATGGTAGGATTGAAAAAGAAGAGCCCAGAAGATGTGAAGAAGGTTTTCCATATTCTTGATAAAGATCAGAGCGGCTTCATTGAAGAGGAAGAATTGAAGTAAGTAAAGTTACATCCTTTCTCAAATAACCCCACTTTGAGAGTCTAATTTCCTGTGGGTTATTTTTACAAGACTCTAGATAGTAACATACAGCTCAAGCTCTTGACTAGTATTTGTGTGCTGTGCCAGTCGTTTGCTGAGCATATGATCTAAAGAGTGTTGGAGATAGCTAGTTGTCACTTCGATTGCAGGATCGCTGAAACACACGAATGGTCAATACCTTACAGGTAGTTCTTCAGCCAAATGCAGTTTCAGAGTACAGTGCTTCTCTTGAATGTTAAAGAAGGTCAACAACAGAAGACACAATCCTGGATTCCAACTTGTGTCTCTAATCAGTGGCAGAAATAAATACGAAGCGTAATTGTTCTGCATAAAAAAACCCAAACCCAAACCAAAAAAACCCTTCCTTTTTTTCTATGCTTCCTCCTTAGGTTTGTCCTGAAGGGCTTTACCCCAGAAGGAAGAGACCTATCAGACAAAGAAACAAAGGCTCTTCTGGCTGCTGGAGATAAGGACGGTGATGGTAAAATTGGCGCTGATGGTATGTAATTAGAGGAGTAAACTTTGACAGTAACAATCGAATATTACCCTTACACACATGAACTGAGGAAACCTAGGAATCACTGGGGGCTGTGACCTTCCGAAGGGCACAATTTGTTTTTCATGAAATACCAAGTCCTGCTCCATTTGCTTGAAGGCGTTAGAGGAAGAGGAGCCGGGTTGTGACACTAGAGGGGGCAGGAGCTCACAGAACCCGGCTGTGGGTCGGGCACTCCGCAGCGCAGGACTAAGTACCCAGCCAAACTCTACTCGAATTACTGTAATTTGTCTGTTGATATCAGTGGAGTGAGGATCAGGACACAGCCAGTTCAGAGACCGAGGCTTGACTATAAAGCCTGGAAAGAATAAAAGCTGAGCGCCAGCATTTCTGCTTGATGATTAATTAGCAGGAAAGTAGTGCATGACTTAGCAAAGCACTGCTTTTAAGATTCAAAGTACAACCATTTTGCTACAGAATTTGTATACAATAACAGTCTGTCCAGCTTATGCTAGTGTTTACGTGGGTCTTCACACCTAAGAAAGCTTGTCACTCCCTTTTACTGAATATGAGAAATACAAGAAAATAGCAACTTTTCCTCTCACAGCATTGCTTAAAAAGCTAGTGCTGTTTTCTATTCCCCCTTGGGATGAATCAGCATAGCCCACATATAAAATTTCTGCTTTTTCCTCTTTTTGGGAGGTGAGAGTGAATGAAACACACTGAAGGAGACAAGAAGAGATGCAATTCTAAACTAAAGCTTTCCTCATTGCAGGAGATAAAAGTTTGTGGCCAGAGTACCAAATCACCTAGAGAGCAGGCAATTGCTACGGTTTTGCCATATCGATAAGCTATATCATAAGCTGAAATCTAAAAAATACCTAAACCCCTTCATATCTCTCCATGTTACCTAATCCCTGCGATTTGTATAAAAATGCTATCTCAAAAAGAAAAAGGTCAGTCAAAAGAGAAATAAAAAGCAAACCGTTAACTAACACGGTCTCCCAACTTAGAAGATGACATACAAAATCAGCCAGTGACATATTAGTCAGGTGATGCACACTGGTATATCAGTGACTATGGCCCTGCTCCTGGACCAACCCCTCTTAATTTCTCCAATCATGACTATATTATGGTTATGGGGAAACTCCTGCTAAACTTCAGCAGTGCTGCTGAATCCAATATTGGTGTCATTACTTGAAACTTCATATTCTTTATTATATGGGTCTTCTTTATACACACTAAAATTAGTGATAGTAGTACTAAAATCACTGGGCAAGTTTTTCAAAACAAAACTTAATTCAGGTAAGTAAGCTTACAGCTGATCCACCAGCCTCAGATAAATTTTCAGCTATTCCAGAAGGCTGCAAATCAAAACTAGTCTTAATCAGAATAAAAGGACAGTATTGCATAATGATTTTGGCTTGTACAAGAAAATACAGCATTAACCTTTATATTTAAGACTACCATAACATTTTTCTTTGTGTAGAAACTATGCCTGAAACCCAGTACTCTGTAATAGAGCAATATGAAATGCCTCTTCTCCTTATCTCTTTCTTCTACAGCTTTTACTCTTCCCTAACTTTGAAATGGAATTACTCTGCATTTATACGTGATAATGAGAAGAGAATTATGTGCTTTTTTCTTTTGATTCTTCTGACCATATCCCTACCATACAAGACTACCAGTTTCTTTTCCATTTCTTAAATTTGATTTTAACAGCCAATTTTTACACCAGAAAGGCTTGAAATACCTACAACAGTTAACAGCTGGGACTGTGACCAAAGGACAAGGAGGACAGATACTTCCCAGTTTTTCCTTTGGTCCATAAATCCAATTCAAGAATATAGCTGCATATGTAAATAAAATGTAAAGTCACGAATGTACATCGCATTCATATGCAGTATTGCAATGCTGTATTTCTGTTGCAAACCATTTTTGTTTCCCTGAAGCTGAATTGTCAGTCATCACTCCTACCCCTTGTTTCAAACATCAGCTTCCTAAATCACTAAACGATTGCAAACAAGCAGCCTTTCACAGGGGTTAATGGTAATTCTCCTGATGGCCCTTGAATGCTGTCCCTCAGGAGCCCATAGCAGTTGTAAGAACTGATCTTTAGGGATTTTTAACACCACAGAGACAACTTTCTCAGATGTATCATCACAAACATTAATCCCAACTAATCAGCCTTCTTCTAGCTAGGGTCTCACATTATAAATTTTCTTAGGTCTCTTGCTTTAAACCTTTTCTCATTCCTGCAAGACCATTCAGCTCTGAAATAGTTGCAGCAGGTTACCTCTCGTCTGATCACGATTTGTAACTTGTGGCCGATGAACCAGTTTCAAAGAGCCGAAAATTTGCAGCCCGTTCCTGTAAGGCATGATCATCTTCTGTGCAAACCCCCTCCACATTTCACCAATGTGGTCAGAAGATGATGAATCTGAAAAAAATTGCAGGTCAAGGCCAGGTTACCTAATAACACTACCAACCTTCCAGATCGGGCTGGATCCCAATGATGCTGAAGCAGCTCTGCCAGCTTCAGGAAAATATTTATAAGAAAGAGGATAAAAGAAAATGAAAATTTCTGGTCATAATGTTGTTTCAAATCTATTTTGTATATTGGCATTGGACATGCACATCATGCCTTTTAGTTTCTTGATATTAATAGACTTGAGAAAGTACATAGAGAGCTTTCAAAGATCATGCACTGTAGGCAGCACAAATCCAAATATTTATCCCCGCAAATCAGAATGTTGTAAAAATGCTACATTAAGCACGCAAAATTACAACTTTTAAGTCATGACCTTGCCAGGTGAAAGCCATAACAAAAAAAAAAAAAAATCACTTGGGAGTCCTTCTTTTCTTGTCCTGCTTTGTGCTCTTCCATCTTCTAAAATAAATTAGTGTAAGTCATTACTTATAAAGTTTCCTAAACAGATTTCCTGTTGTAAAGAAAATGTAAAAAATACCATCTGATGAGAGAAGTCATAAGCCTACAACATGTCCTCTGTAATCATGTCTGTCATTTCAGTAAAATACTAGAGGGCATGCATTAGGTTGGTATATAGTACTAAACTGTACTGAACACAGTGAAACAATCTTCTCCTTTTAAGTCAGGGCTTTGACACAAAACAGCAAGTAAATTATTCTGCATGACAAAATGTTCTAAATCCTTGCAATTTAAAGCTACTACTTGTGCAAAGAAAGACATAACTTAATTTTGTTTGGAAGGGTAACTACAACTGGAAACAAGGATGAAGTAAATCACAAGGATTCCCTCACTAACAGACCAGTCAGAAGCAATAACCATTTACAAGCGACTAATACACCATGCCTTATCTCAGAAGTTTTGCATATATGAATACACTTCGTAACAGTGCTTCTACAAGCCACCTGTGGTTGGACTAACCTTCATACAAAAACGAGTAGTGAACTAATTTACAAGGTTATTCAATTGGAACATCTTTGAAATATTTAAAATACAACGAAAATCCTGGGAAAAGTTAAATTGTTGCGATTATTCAAGAAGGAGTATTTTATGGTTTGCTGGCTATCAGAAAGTACCTGTGAAATATATTGCTATTAAGTGATAATAGCACTATCAAAATGTATTATAGAAAATATTTGGCTGCAATTCTGAATAACCTTTTCCAAATATATTCTGTAGATACAAATTATTATAAAAGGGATTTAATTTATCTGTAATGACAACAGTATATGCATAGATAGTTTTCCCTTTTGGAAAGGTTTCATCCATTGCAGTTCATGCTTCTCTCTGCAGGATTTATTCACAGAGATGTAATAATCATAGCCTTTCTCCTTTTCTGTCCAGAATAGTTGGGGTTTTTATCACAAGCATTTTATGTTATCTCTTAAATTCAGTTTGCAACACTTCCGATCTATGTAAAGGATTTATACATATTTTGTGTTAAGTAATCTGCATCACTAATCCTAATTTGGATTTACATCTTTCAAAACTATGGATAAATTTGGAATTTATTTAAAACCTCTGAAATTTTTATTTCTCAGTCTGGTTTGTCTGCATTTGGCAACATGTTTTTTGGACACGTCATCAAAGTACTATCTGTTTGCACACAACAGTCAATTAAGATCACACTTGTTTAGAGTTTAGCATTTTTCTACTGAACACTAGAATATCCTTTAAAATGCCTAATTTTCATCTTCTATCTTTTTCAGTTGCCAGACTTTACTCTTCATTATGTCAAACTTCAGTAATTTTTTCTTGAGCCTTTACAGACGACTGCCTCCCCTATTTGTCATTTTCCTCTCAGCTGATTATGTTAAACCCATAAACCACTCTCTCTGCATACCCTCTAATCCCTTTATCATCTTTGTTGCCCTTCTTGGGATTCCCTCCAGTCTGTCACTTTCAGCGCTCTGAGGCACATACAACTGTGCAAGGTATTCTCATCTGTAACTCTTTCAAGGCTAGATGGAGTTAGGAATTATAACCAGGTAGCTATTCACCAGGATACAAATGTGCCTTTTCCATGCTTTATCTCCCAGCTGAAAGGCATTATATTTACTAAAGCATAAAATAACCCCAAACTGCACAAAGATATGTTTATGTAAATATTATGGATGTAACACTAATAAAAGCACAGGGTAAAATCCTGGCCCTCTGACACCATATGAATTTTTCTCATTCTTACAACATTGTCAAAATTGCTATATAGGTTGGTATCAGCCTTCTATTTTTGTAATCTGTCATTTTCACTCAATTTACAATTACAAAATTGAGTTTAAATGTAATATAATTATAACATGGGACACGAATACTTTGAAAGACTCATTAATGTTTCTCTTTGCTAAACTCTGATATAAAAGAAAATTATCTTACTGCAAGATTAAATTTCTAGTTCTTGCCTTCATCCCATTGAGATTTACAAAGAAATAACCGAGAACTAATCAAGTTCTTCAGATGAATAGCAGTGGAAGTCTTACAGTCTGGCATGTATAATATTTCTCCCTTCTCTCAAAAAATCCTTTCATTTCATTGTAAGATTTCCCAAATCATACCTTCCCTTTAATTAACTTGGATTTCTTTGCTCTTCTGTTGTTGTGATGTTTCTGCTACACCAGTGACTCTGTATTCATCGTAATATGCTTCTTCCTCCTTTAAATTTTGGTTTTTAAAATATTTTTTAAAATTCTTTCCTTTCTCCAGAATTTGCAACTATGGTGGCTGAATCATAAAGGCTTTGACCAATGCAAACCCTTCACCCATCCTTCACTGCCCAATTCCAACCACCTCCTGCTGACTGCTTTGGCTCCTGTTCTATTTATTTATGTTATTTTATACTCCAGCCCTGTTCTCTGCAATCCTGCAACTCTGTAATTGTGCTGAAAGACACTGTTAAAATAATAAAGGTCACATCAATCTGGGCTTTCTTCTCTCTCACTACAACTTGTTTCTTATTTCATGTAGGCTTGGCACACACTGAGAGAAAGTGTTACTGGTTTTTTTGCTGACATCCCTGCTGCTTTATCCCTAGCTAGGGTAAAGTAGGAAGAAATTTTAAAATTTATTTGGGATAAAACATGCATATAATGAGTCATTCAGCCCAAGTTCTGAACTGTGGCAAAACTGACTGCATTATTTTTAAGCCATCACTGCTAAATGGATGTATGCTCAAAGCCTGGAAAATCTCTAGTGATGGCAAATCTCTAGTGATGGCAATTACCCAACTTCATTTGGCAGTTTGTTCTTTCAACTTAATCAGTGTTATAGATAAAAAGTATTTCCTAATATTTAATCTACATCTCCCCTGCTGCATTTTGGTGATCAGTAAATTGATCCCCATCTGTATCATTTGTTAAATTTGCCTGGTGCAGGCGGATTTTTGGATAAAAGGTTTGACAGGAATATCAGTTGGTGCCAATCATACATGAAGATAACTTCGTAAACTATTAAAAAGCAGTCACTTCTGAAACAACAGGGTATGTTTACTAGCAATGTTACACAACTATCTAGGACAGGAAGAATGGAATACTCACAAGAAATAACAATACGAATTTCAGGAAAGAGAACACCAAGATTCAGGTGTGACGCTGCAGTTGATAACCCCAGTGTTAACATAGTAAACCAAACAATCCCATCAGAAAGAATTTATTCTAAAACTTTACCAGAGAAGTGAATATCTTCATTGGAGTTACATATAGGAAACTGAGGTCTATGCTAAGGAAATGATTAGCCAATAGTAAGCCTATGATAAATCTCAATACTTATTCCCCAAATCCTGTTCAGTAACTTTGGCACCAATCTTATACTTTTTACCCGTGTTGTTGGGGGTGTTTTGCTTTTAAAGCAAAGACTGAAGCAGGGGGGAAATCCTTTCAGGCAACATCTCCCCCACGTCTTGACAGAACATCGATTATTACTGCAGTAAAAAGGAAGGATATTTTCCACTTCTGTATTCCAAATTATTCCCCGCAGCAATAATACCTTCCTCAATTTAGATTTATTATCATCAATTTAGTAGAGACAAAAAGATAAGGCTGAAACCCTGTCATCATCACATCTTACAGAACACCATCCTCTGCCACAACGATTACCCAATGCTACTCGGGAAGCCAATAAACGTTCCCTAAAGCCATTGTAGATCCTCACTCTGTAGTAACTCGTAACGAAGACTTTTTGCTGAAGATGCTATGCGTTCAAAAGAAATCCTTTGGTTTTGCACACTGTATATACGGTTCTGAAGGATGTATTGATTTTTAAGTATTCTAAATAAAGCAAATGAAAACGGATTGCAGTGGAGAGTTTATTTCCTGCTTTTTCTCGGCAGCTGCTGACCTCGCGTGGCGATAAAGCGTCATTACAGGAGCACACGGCTATCGAAAAGGCATCCGGCACCCCGCTACTGCAGCAGCGAGAATGAAGGTCCAGGGAATTCGAGAATCGACATAAAAGTCGCTGTATAAATAAAGCCCGTTATAGTCCCTTTCTAGTAAGCTGCAAGGATTTGTATTTTCATGCTTCACTGGATGGCATGAAAGCTGAAATTTTATCCAGGGCTTTAGCACAAATTAAAAAAAAAAAAAAAGGTAATAGAACAAATAACAAATAAATAAAGCCACTAAAGACTCTAAAAATATATTTATTACAGATTACGTGAAATAAATCAATTTACAGCAACAACAATGGGGATATTTCACTAGCATAAAATTCTGAATACCCCAATGATCCCTGTTTCATTCTTTCTTCATGTTACCTCAATAACTCTGGAACAAGCAAGACTGAGTGCCTAATTTGGCCTGAAAATTTTCAGCCATATAGTAATGGAGAAGGTGAAAAGAAATATCCTTTCTTTTCAAACTGAAAAAGTCACAATGGGTAGAGAGACCTCCAAAATACCATCTTTACTTTTCATGCTGACAGTACACGATATTTTAAACACATTCTTGGTCAGTTTCTTCATATCGGCAACCGGTGTACTCAGATCCTGTATTCTGAGATCTTATACTCAGAATTCTCAAAAACTCTATTTAAAAACACTTTTTTCCCCCCCAACTGCATTTTAAATTAAAAGTTCAAATTTCAATATGCATCTATCACCAAAGCAAAAAAAATCAAATAGAAGTGTAATATAAGTAGATCTCTGCCAAGAGACAAAATGACTGTTTTATCAATTGCCATCAAACCATTACTTTCTTTTCACTGCTGGATCTTCAATGTTTCTCTTAGACTCTTACTTTTCCCACTCAAATTTCTCCCAAATTTTCAACATCAATTGTTTCATTTCAAATTAACAAAAATTTTCATAATTTTCCTGTTAGGTGGATGTTATCTAGACATGACTCAAAATACAGCAAACAAATGCAAAATTTAAAGTTACGATAAAATATAAACCGAAACATTTTATATACAAAATATTGAATTATTCATTCTCATATTGCTCTTGCTTTAATGTCTTTGAGACTGTCACAGAAACTACAGTGAAGCCTGAAAAAAGCAGAATTTGCTACAAAATTTAATCAGGCTTTCTGTACAGTGTGGATTATATTATGCTTGACAAATACAAAAAATCCACATTACCCTGCAATTTACTATTTCATGAAGAAAGATGTTTTAATTTTCAGATGCATAAGCAAAGGAGCAAAATTAGATTTCTCCAAAAAACATTTACCTTAAATTTCTTAATTGCAATCTTATATCTTCTTTGCCCTGAACAGTAAGTGCTCCATAATTTTCTTCCCTGTTGTAATACAGTAGAAGTTATGAAAGAAAAAAAAAAATACTTCAGCCATCCTGTTAAAGACAAATTTTTAAATAATCAGTACATATCCTTTACTTAGATTCATATCCAATGATTTGTAATGAGAAACAATTGAATGACACATTAAAAAAAATAGACATTACTTGCTCATATTTGTATTCTGTATTGCTAGAGAAGAAATTGCTCTCTCTGAGCTACAGCTCAAGAGGAAGAAGAGCCAAATCCTCAAGTCGTAGCTAAACCATCACTGTCTAACAAATGACATTAGCATTTAACAGAAAGGGTTTGTATTAGCAGGTTGTCACCAACTCTTAAGATTTCTCCAATCGCCATTTACCATTACGAAATCCTTAACCAACAAATGCATAATTGTTTATGCTTTAAGGGTCCTGCCAAGCTCTTAATGGAGTTTCATGGATCAGCAACTTTCCACATGTCTTATTTTGGGAATCAATGGACTGGAGGCCATAACACCTGTTCACTTTGCAGAAGCTGACCAAGGATTTATATTTGCAGTCTATTTACCAGTCCCAAGCTCAACACTGCCTCACGTCCTGCGATTGCTTCCACACTTCCTTCACTTTATCAATGCAAAGGTTGCTCACTTGCTTCTTTTGCCTTTTCTAAGTAAACTAAATATTTTTGAAGACTGGTAATGCAGTTCATGTTTCCCTTTCCTGCAATGCACACACAGTTTTAGCAGAGCCTCTGTGCCATAGTATCTAAACATTAACGACATTCTGTTCAAAACAGAGTTAATATTGTTAAGGAATGACAAAGTGCAGCATTGCACAATATTTGCAACAAGTCTTGCCTTGACAAAATAACATCAAAAATTATGCCTAAAGGTTCATTGAAGTAAAACATTAGCCCACAAAATTTTTATTAATGACCATAATGCACAAAGTAACTTCATTTGACTCTAAAATCCTAAACTGAGATTTAAAAGGATGGCTGATAGAGAAGCCATTCTTTTATTTATAAAGCAACTTCAAATGAAAGAGAAATTATAAGGCATACACTAGCACAACAAAATCCAGTTGTGATTAAATTACATGCTGACATTCTTGTTCTAACCCCACTCAGGAGCTATGGGTAACAGAGAGAAGAGCACAGCCTTTAGTACGGGCTTGTGATTAAATACCTCCTCCAAGTCCTGGACTCTCTCACTGCTAACGTGGGCTTGAACCTGAGCTCCTGCTTCTTCATTCTGAGCAAGCATTTCAACTGATTACCTTTTCCAAAGAGATACACCCTTTAGAAATCCCAATACTCTCTAGAGATCAGACATTTAAAATGACATTTCTCCTAAACACAGGAAGGTGAAGCCAAATGTGTCTAAACAGGGTTAGCAGTCTGCATGACAGATTAATCATCAAAACTTTCCCAGACTGTAGGATCTCCTAATGTGGGATAATTACTTTGCAAGGGAGGAAGTACATTTCTGGCTAGTGCATATCTGGTCAATAAAGTAGCAAGCTTAACAAAGGTTGATGCACCTTTAAAGGCAGAAGTTAATATAAATACAAATACTACAGTACCTTCTCCAACCACCAGGAAAATAGAAAGAACTACATGAGCTACAACAATAAATACTGGAAGGCCTATGGAATTAACAGGAAGGCCCATGCAAATAAGCCAATGGAACATGCAGCTAGAAAAATGTTTATTTTATCAATTCATTCGGTCTCCCACCTAGGAAAATCTAAGTGAAAGGATCTTGTCAGTGCCTGAATCAGCTTGTTCAACTTGTATTGCAATAATTTTTAACTCCAGAAGATGCTTTGTGAGGTTTATGTACAGAAATACAGCCGTTTCACTGGTATTACAGTAGCACAACACTGGCTTTAACTTTGGCCTTCGGGTGGTAAGAACACAGTAACTCTCTATTAACGTGCATTTAGATCAGATACTAGGAAGAAATTCTTTACTGAAACAAGTTGCTCAGAGAAGCCACGGATGCCCGATCCCTGGAAGTGTTCAAGGACAGGTTGGATGGGGCTTGGAGCAACCTGGTCTAGTGGAAGGTGTCCCTGTCCATGGGGCTGGAATGGGATGACCTTTAAGGTCCCTCATAGCACAAACCATTCAGACAGGTCATGAGGGGTGCAGGACCAGAGGTCAAAGGCTTAACCATTGATAACTGGAGGAAAGGTCCATGGATTGCTGAAAACCCAAATGGTTCAGAGACATTTTCAGGTTTTGGAAACATTGTCTGGGAGGATTTTTTTCAATTATAACATTTTAACTGTTAACAAATCTACTCCCTGTGTATTCACAATGCAATGCAGCTTAAAAATGTATCACTAGAAAGATACTAAAATATATAAGTAATAGCAAATTATTTCACAGTTATTACTGCTTTATAAAGAGGAATAAAAATGATGAGGCTGTGCTAATTTTATGCTTCATTCTGCAGATGAATGAAGATTTTCTGTCTTAAAAACATTTGCATTCCTCTCCTTTAAAGCAATTTTCAATTTTGCTGGGTACAGCACAATTGCATCTACTCTTTCAGCTGCAATAGGTTGTTGAAATTGAGCTATTGCCCAGCACCTGCTCTTAGTCAGACAGCTGAAATCAGAGGTTAGGGGAAAAAATAAAGATTTTTTGTCATTGTAATGCAAGTCTCCTTTTAGCTTTGCTGCAGTCAGTGTTCAATTATGTTCTGTAACAACCTCCATTACTACAGCCAGTATTTTTCTGTTCTCTCTGCATATATTAACTTCCTTGTTCACACGTGAGAGCTTTCTTAGCAAAGCAGAGTCTTAGGAGACATTTGCCTGTAGATTTCATGAGTCTCTATCTTTTTTAGGCTGTTGAGAATCCTAGTGTTCAAATGTATCTTCATTTTGAATGCTCGAAAGGTAACCAATACAATAGAACTTAAATTATCTCCCACTGAAGGTCTGATAGGTCGCAATTAACCTGAAATGCCATCTAGTCTGTTGAATACAAAGCATCGAACAAGTAACAATGAAGGGCTCCCACGTAATTTTTTATCCTATTTTTACAAGTTCTGAATCCTTCTCCTTCAGAATTTTTATCAGTTCACTGTGTAGCCCAGAAGTTTAAGGCTTCATCAGACGCCAGAATCAAGACCCTACATCTGTAGGAAGAAAGCCACAAAGATTTTGACCAGCAAGGCTCAGCCACTAATGGGAAGGAAGTAGCTGGTGTGAGCAGCTACTGGGAAGGCAGGAGCAGGAGCCTTGCTTCTGCAGCACGAAGTAAATGGACAAAGAACACTGAGACAGAGGTCAGAGGGTGAACAACATTGAAATTCAGGGTCTGAGGAAAAGGAAATCCAGAGCAGGAAGTATTGGGATGATTAGAGTGAGGATTTGAAAAGCTTGGAGCAGAAGATACTTTATTATAATATAAATCCATTATAATAAATTGACCTTGAAAAGAAAGGACATAAGTAAGGTGAAAAAGTTGGTGCCCAAAAATTTAGCCTGTTACAAAAGGGAAAAGAATAGAAAACAGAGTGTTGTAAACTTTTGAAAATTTAATTAGGAGTCTCAAATACTTCTCTTCACCTTCCTCCATTAAACCTCCAAGTCCTGGAGCCACATGGTTGAATCTTAGTTTTCAGCAAAGGGACAAAAATTCTGGCTGTCATGTCTGCAGAGAAAACCTTGAACATTCAAAGCCTAAAAAATTAAGACAGGATATAAACCCAAACATAAACTTCTATTTTTTAATACATCTCATTATTTGAATGTAATCTGTCTTGCAGTTTGTAACATAAGATACAGCATTAGTGAAAGCCTAGCATCTGCCTTCTAAGCAGACAGCAGCTAGAGATCCAAAAAAAGATCCCCAGCTGCTATCATAGTCATTATCAGCACATAATGACTGGCATGCTGGAATTCTGGGTAGCTCATTTAAAGCTGTCACATATTCATGTATTCTCTGTTTGACAGATTAACCCCTTCCCCGGGGTGCAGGAGCGCTCTGGATGCTCCCTCCCCAGCACCCTGCCCCTGCGCACGGCTCTGTGCAGGAGGGCAGGACGCAACCGCTCCCATAACGGCGCTCGCAGCTCGGCAAGGCTCAGGCCACACACAGGGCCACAGCAAGCCCTCACTTTGTCACAGACACTCCCCCACGGAGAGATTCAGACAACTTTCTGTTGTGTGACGTTCCAGTTCCCTGATCAACAATCCACTATCTACTGCTTTAGGGAGTATTATTAAAAATTAAATAAAGATTTCAGGGTTTCTTCCCGGCGCTTTTTCAAGCTTTCGTGTGCACAAACAGGAAAATAAAGATTTGAGCTGGAATTTTTCCAGACATATGTGGATTAATTACTCTCTGGAAATTCTCTTTATCTTCATCCTTGTGGATTTGAACACATCCTTGAGAAATCTTTCCCTCCTTTCATATTCATCAGAAGACAGGACATAACAGTTACAATTAGCATACTCAAACCAAGTTTACATCTTGCAGAGGTACCTACCCTACATTTAGTAATTTACCAGTTTCCATTGATGCCGTAACTGCCATCCATTTCTAACTTCCATTCTCCCAACGGAGTAGATCAGAAACAAATGGCAGATATGCCAGATCAGTCAGAAGGGCTGTTGTAACCGCCAACAAATCCTTTGGCTGATTCAACCATTTTATAATCCTCTTACATTTCAGTGCACCGACTCTCAGCCAAAAAGCCTTCAGATCTGTGTCTCAGCCCCCACCACAAATGAGCAAAATTTGAAGACCTGAACTATAATGGTGTTATCAACAGAGCTAGAGAAAGCACCCAAATTCTCACTTCTATGCTAATAGCCCCACTCTGAAGAGAAATAAAAGCCAGTTTTGGGGGATGCCAAATGAAGTAGCCCTTAAAATAGATGGAGAATCTAGTTATTCCACTGCTTGGGGGAAGTGTAAAGAATGGATATCTACAATAAAATTTATACATCCTTTCTTGCAGTTTTCACAGCTCCCCAGACATACCAGTAAACATTCATAGTCAATCCTATAAGAATCTATATGGATTTAAAAAGCTGCATGAACTCTGAATATTCATTCACAAGATACTCCTGATGCCATTTTGTCACACTGTTTCCTTTTAGTAACATAAGATTTTAAAAAGAACTGATTAAATACTTTGTATTTAAGAGATTTCTTACAGAAAGACCTACTAATTCCCTTTCCTCAACATTAATGCCCTCCTGAGAAGCACTGCTTACTCCAAAAAAAGCTACAGCTCTTCCTCAGTAGCTTTTATCAGGCAGCATGTTCAAGTTACAGGTCATAACCTGCTCAGTTCTGAACATATCCAAAATGTTTGCATCAATAGATGAACAACTATGAAAACAACTCCTAGGAATATTAGTGTATTCTGTCTCAGAAAAAATTACTTTTAAACAGGTGTGCTCTGTGAAGAAGATAATGAAGTGATCTATGCAGTGCCCAACAGAATCTGGAACATCAACCATACCTCAGTCTAAAATACTGCAGGACCTCAGTTTAATCCTCATTTTAAAGCCTTACCTTGTGTATCTGAAATTCCTTGCCATTCCTGCTGGAGCTGCAGTTCCACCATCGCTGCCTTCTGCAGCCAGATGAAATGCAAGCCACACATGACACATGCAGCTCGTCTGCTGGTTTGTGACCACTGCCTAAAGGAACGGGACTTCAAGTTTCAGGGTCTTGTGGCTGTCAGGGAAACTTAACCTGCTCACATGAGAGAAGGGGCACTTCCCACTCAAAATAATCTTGTTTCGTTTGAGGGAAAAGCTAAATGTGTGAATGAAAAGAGTGTTCTACTCCTCCTCAGCTGCTAAATACAGGATTTAACCTAATAAACACTTCTCTAGGGTAAGGGCATCACTCTCTATTGATGGGGTATTTTTTTGTTTAAATCCACAGGGTTCCTCTTCCCCTCTTTCTCACGTATTTGAGATGAGAGAAGCTTCAGTGAGCACAGCTACCAGCATTCCAATTTATTCAGCAGCAACCCCTGTGGACTGCTAACAGCAGAGTGCAATTCTGTTTGGATTACAAGGTGCAGATAAGTAATTCCGTCCTTAATCTATCACTGTCAGTGCTGGTAGGGGAACAACTTATACCTGTGAGAAGCCAGGCAGAGGAAAAGATAGATTAGGTAAAAAAAAAAAAAAAATAGTGTGGCATAAAAGGACAGAAGAAATAGAGAGGAGAGGATACAAGTCCATTAAGAGTTCTGTGCACACATGCATGCAGAGGTAGGAAATAAGGGAATGGGTTAAAGGAACAGGGTGCTAATAGGAAAGCAGCAAGCAGAAAGGAGATATCCACATTCCAAGCAGAATTTTTCAATACCAATAAAAATCTCACTTCCAACATAATCTATGCCTTCTGTTACAGCAATCCCAGTGTAAAACACTAGGGATGTTTGCGACCTCAGTAAATGCTGATGGATACCACCACACTGCAGCCACGATCAATAAACCTCAAGTACATCATAATGGAGCCTCAAAGCCTTCGCATGCAGACCTGTCAGTAAACTGGGGCAATATTACAAATAGACAACAAAGGATAATTCCAAGATTGTAAAAATGGAACAACGCAGAGACAAGTGAATTTCTTGGAGGATGGAGTGGAAGGCAGAAAAGATGAAAGAGGAGGTAAGCTATTTAGACATAAGTGATGGAGAACATCAATAGTCCACATCTGTTTTATGTGATGGAGGATTCAGGGATGGAAAAAAAGGGAAAGTAATAATGAGACCAGGGATTAATTTTTCTTTTCCTTTTTAAAAGAACACCCAGTAGTGACTCCATCACTGTATTTCACTACAGTCATCATCTACAAATAAAGTCTGCCGACTCAGGCTAGTGAAGTCCCTTGCATGTTTTTATCAGAGAAACAATGTTATCTTATGTGCATATAGAAGACTCCTTCGATTTAGCTACAGGTTCTCGTTATTTTTATGTTATTTGCTTCCCTGGCTACGTGTCTGGCAGATATGTCACACAGTTCCAAACATATAAAACAGGTAATTAATCCCAGTGTTATAAATACATATTATAATGTTGGCTTTTCGCAAATAATGAATGCTATGTGTATAATATTAACCCTTATGTTGTAGAAATGTAACCATTATTAAATGCTTTTTCTTTTGTTCTACCTCAGAGATAGTTGAAAAATAACTAACCAAAGATATGTTGAAATGCAACTAACAAACTATAAGCTTAACTAGATAAGCACAGATGTGATGACTGCAGCCCCAGGAAGTAATAACTCCAGCCCCAAGGACAATCTCAGATAAACACAGAAGTGATAACTTCAGCCCCAGGACAATCTCAGATAAGCACGATATGACAGACTCCTGTTACCGGACATCTCTATCCACAAATCTTCCGAGAATCAACACACAGAGGAATTCTTCACATACCTTAAAGGCCATGTGTTTTTCGGGAAGAAGTATGAATATACATATTTGCCTATGACTATGTAACAGGCTGATGCAATAAAAATGTGTATAAAGTGTCTCACCAGGGCAGTTGTGCTCTTGGCTCTGTGCCAAGGGTACCCAGCATCACCTGGCTGCTGTAATCCTTTTGCTCTATCTTTTGTCCCTTATTGTTTTTCTTTATTAAAAACCTTTAAATTTAACAGGAGACTGTAAATCGTTTTTAACACCAGGAAAGGTAAAAAAGTTGCCTTCTAAGCAGGCACTACCTTGACATTAAAATAAAACCTGGAAAACTTTATTTTTGACCAACACGACCCTTGGAATGTCCACAGTTATAACCCAAATACAGATGTATTATTGATTATTCTGTTCTTCCCAAGCTTACTCATTGTTTCCACAGTTAGCCCATTCCGTGCTCCAGAATAAACAATCCAAAGTGCAGCCAAGCAAAGTTTATACCCTAAAAAAAGTATGGATTGCTATTAATGGCATGCTTTCTGATGGCAGACTTCTTTCAAACAGGTTGGAAGGAGGGGAAAACCCAGGAAGCTTCATGGACACCTTTATCAGCTCCCACCAAAACCCACCGACTTGCACGGCTTAAGGAAGACAGAAAATCAGTTCAAAGAATAAAAATAAGGGCATAGAAATAATTTAATAGTAGCCTAGGGAGAGTTTCTTAGAAATATTTTAAAAATAAGAAAAAACAAATAAAGAAATTAACCTACAGCAGTGTGAAAGGCTACAAAAATTAACAAACGGGGGAAAAAAAGAAAATTCTGAGACACTAAGAAGAAAGCAGCTAAGAAATCAGCGACCAAGAGGACTTTCTCCGTGAGTCCAGTAACACGGCCAAACACATGGAAAAGTGTGCACTGGAAGAAAGGAGAGCGTATCAGCTGCTGACCCGGGCACGGAAGGAGAGCAACTCCACAGGGTCACAGCGGCCTCACAAACCGCCTGTTCCCGACGTGCTGACCCGGCTTCGCGGCCGGCTTTGCAGCTCGTAGGCTGATGCAGCTCCCGCTCCCGCCCCAAGCCCTGAGGGGAGCGCGACCCAAATGCCGGGGCCGGGAGCGAGGCCCGCGCAGGCCGGGGAAGGCCGAGCTCCCGGCGGGCGCATGCGCAGCACGGCGCACGGAGCGAGGCCCTCCCGCACGGAGCACCGCGTGCCGCGGGGCCACAGGCAGGAAGTGGAGGCTTTTCCCCCCGCTGGTCTCTTCCCGCCTTGGCGCTGCCGCAGCTCCTCGCCCGTAACTTTTATCATTTTCTGCCGTGCCCGCAAGAGGGTCATTTCAGCCCCGTGGTACAGGCCCCAGTGTTCGGCCCAATAACAAGCCGGCTCTCGATGACATCTTTGGTTGCCGGGCAGAATTCTCCACCGCGCCGCCCGCAGCACCGCAGCGCCTCCGCGGGAGGGGCGGGGCGTCGGGCTGGGTTGCCGGCACGCCTGGCGGGCGGGGAACAGCGAGAGAGCGAATAACAGCTGCGGATGGCCTTGATGGGCAGGGCCCGCAGCCAATGGGAGCGGG
>VZRO01006462.1:0-19844 GCA_013397915.1 Daphoenositta chrysoptera
CTCAGAGCACCCCACACTGCCCCGCTCTCGGGGCTCCGGGCTCCCTCTGTGAGGGTGAAAGGCAGAGGCAAGAGAGCAGGGAGGAGGAGGAGGAGAGATGAAGAGATGGATTGTGCTAATCATTGCCCCCCAGCCCCTGATTAACCCCTGGTGCCTCTCCCTGCCAGCCTTGGGGAGCTCCCGCGGCCACCGCAGCAGGGATGTCCGAGACCTCCTCCAGCAAGGAGGGAGCCCCGGCCGAGTGCCCCGTGTGCTACGAGAAGTTCCAGCCCCTGGAGGCCACGCACCGGCGGCTCAGCTGCGGCCACAGCTTCTGCCACGACTGCCTGGTGAAGTGCCTGCTCTCGGCCAAGCTGGACGGGCACGTCCGGAGCAGCATCATCTGCCCCGTGTGTCGCTACGTCACCTTCCTCAGCAAGAAGAAGGCTCTGTGGCCACCCCGGGCGGCCACCGACCCCCGCACGCTGGAGACGCCTCTGTCGCCGTCCTCCTTGTCCCACCTGGCCAAAAGTGAGGCCAGCAACACGCTGGTGGTGCCCAGTCACTTCGTGATGCCGGTGCAGAGCCTGGAGCGGTGCTCGGCGGGGCTCCCGGGGGTGCTGGCACGGGAAGCTCACATCTTTGTCATCAGCGACCACGGGATGCCGCTGGTGGCCGCGGACTGCGGCTCCCTGGGCGGCGGGAGCAGGGCGGACACGGCCAGCTCGGTGTCGTCCAGCCCGGCCCTGGGGCTGAAGTGCTGCCAGTCCCCCATGGCCCTGGCCGTGATGCTCGTCCTGACCGTGGCCATGCTGGCGGCCGTGCTGCCGTGGCTGCTGCTGGTCAAGAGGGACCTGTAGCAGGGACGGGATCAGCTGGGACCCCAGAGCAGCGCCACTGGTGCTGGGACAGAGCTGGGGCTGCAGCCTCTCTCTAAAGGCTCCTGGAGAAAGCCCAGAAGCAGCTTCAGGTGAAGCTCTCTCATCTGAATGGACTTCCAGAGCTTCCTGCAGGTCTCCAGGTGTCACTGGGGACAATTTCTGTCCCTTTTGGTTGAAATACGGCAGGACACACCCTGCTGGTGGCTTCCGGCAGGGTCTCGGTGGAGAGGATCCTCCTGCACCCTGTGGCAGCAGCTGCAGGGCCCGAGGGGGTCCTGCCCAGCTCCTCTCAGCTCTGGGCGGGCTGGCACTGGCACCAGGCACAGCCGAGGGCTCTGTGCACCAGAGGGTCAGGGCTGCCAGGCTGTGGGGCTGCTGCAGGTCCCCGAGCTCCCAGGACGTCGGGATCATCGTGAGGCAGCCAGCCTGGGGCAGAAACTCATGGCTTCCAGCCCAGTCTGCACCTTCATCACCTTTGCCCTCCTGACCCAGTCCCTGGCGCCGTGGGCGCTGCTCTCGCTCTGTCACCCGGGATTGTGTCACTTCATCGGCACCCCAAAGTGAGCAGGACATCCCTCAGTGTCACTCCGACGTGAGCAGGACATCCCTCACTGTCCCACCAATGTGAGCAGGACGTCCCTCACCGTCCCCCACGGGAGGTGACAGTGGGGCACAGGGCTGGCACAAGGTTCCCATGCTGCCAAGGGAGAGCCAAACACGTCCAGCAGTGCCACCGAGGTGGCTCTGGGACCTGGCAGAACGTTTCAGAGCAACAAACAGGAACCACCCGGGGCTGGGAAGGGGCAGCAGTGTGGGGCAGAGGAGCTGGTGGTGTCCCCTGCCGTCCCTGGGGTCACAGCTGGGGACACTGCCCTGCTGGGCTGCTGCTCCCTGTGATGTTCCCGCCTTCCCCCAGCCCTGCCTCAGTGTCCCCACCCAAACCTGGGGTGCCATGACCCCGACCCCTGCGTGAAGCACTGGGGAAAAGTGCCTGAGCCACTGCCCTGGAATGGAGACCCTGTTTCATAAGAAATGAATCATGATGTGTCCATGCCTCATTGTTTAATAATAAACCCTGTTATTAGTCTGTCTAGGCAATTAATGCGGGGTGCCAGGGCAGCAGCCCCTTGGCACAGGGCTGCAGGGAGGTGGCACAGGGTGGCTGCAGCCCTGAGATGTTTGGGAAGGCAGTGGGGACCGGGAAGAGCTCCAGTGGCAGCACTGGGAGGGGATGGGGGTGGCTTGTGCTGTGTCAGGGGCACGCACAGGACGTGGGGAGAGGGGACAGAGGCGGGGGGGACATCCATGGGGACATTCAGGGGCATCAGCCCTGCGGAGGAGAGGAGGGTGTTTTCCACAGGGTGGCACTGCTTGGCCGGGGCTGGCGGGCAGGGCTGGCAGGGGCAGCAGGAGCTGGGGACATCCCGGGCAGGGCTGTGCCGAGCCCGCCGTCCCCCCCTCACAGGGGACAATTCCTTCCTCGTGCCCGACCTGTCCCTGCGCCCGTGCAGCACCTGGTCCCGGACCCTGGGGCTCCTGGCACGCAGCTCTGCTTGGGGTTCCGTCTGGGGGCTGCTGGTGATTCCTGGCCCCATCCTGGGTGCCCCGGGTCCTCTGGCTCGAGCGTGCCTGTGTGCCACTGATGTCGCATGCCAAATGTCCCCTGACTCACAGCCCACCCCCAGGTGTCCCCTGCCACCTCCTTCCCCTCCTCTGCCTAAAGCTGGGCTGTGTGCAGGCCCAGCTGTGCCCCAGCTGTGCCCCTTGGTGCCCCCGCTCCTCCCGGGCTGTGGCTGCTCCCTCAGGGTCCNACGGGTGCCACCGGAGCCCTGTCCCCGCCCAGTGTCCGGGCTCTGGTCAGCAGCAGCCAGGGGTCACCCGAGGCCGCGGCCAGCGGAGCGCACGGGCCGGGTGACCCGGAGAGCCCGTCAGGGCAATTCCGGCCCGATGTGAGCGGGGAGGGAGCCAGCGGCTCTCCTGCGGCCGGGGGAGGCCGGGGCTGCGCACACGGATCTCGGCGAATGGCAGCGGGGCCGGGCCGGGCTGAGGGGCTGGGAGGTGCACGGACAGGCGGGGGGACATCCACAGCTCTCCATCACCCGAGGGGACCTCAGCCTTGCCATGACACTGTGACCCTCACGAGCCCCTCCCCGGTGATGCGGCACCTGGAGCTGTGCCGACACCGCGTCACGTTCCCGGTTCCAGGGGTTCAGTTCTGGGATGTCCTCACGGACACAGAGGGTCCCAGGGGACCAGTGCTGCAAAGGGACAGAGCCCGACCAGCTGAGGGGCTGGCAGAGCTTCCCGAGGCCGATTTAACATTTCTCCTGCAGAACATCCCACCAGGAGCTCTGCCAGTCCTGAGTCATCCCCAGCACTGCCTCACCCACCAGCCGTGGATCGTCCTCTGCAGAGCTGTCCTGCGGGCACAGAGCACACCCTGCTCGCTGGGCTGGGGCTCCGGCTGCTGCTGGACACCCCCAGGTGTCCCCTGCCACCTCCCTCCCCTCCTCTGCCTAAAGCTGGGCTCTGTGCAGGCCCCTTGGTGCCCCAGCTGTGCCCCTTGGTGCCCCCGCTCCTCCCGGGCTGTGGCTGCTCCCTCAGGGTCCTGGCAGATGCCGGCGTGTGCCATTTCCCCGGCTGCAGAGCTCACCCTGCCCTCCGCAGTCCAGCTCCCCGCAGGACGGCAGCAGGCTCTGAGCCAGCAATGGCTGAGTAATGCATCATTAGCAGCAGAAGGTGGCATTTTTATGGCACGGGAGTGGGAGGAGTGGGAATTGTGCAGGCCCAGGAGTGCTCGCTGGGCAGGCACGGCTGCAGCTCCATTAAGAAGCGGCCTCAGAGAGCCCCAGCTCCATCAGCCAGACCTGGCCATGAATAATTGAGGAGGAGGCTCCTCCAAGCTCCCTGCCCTGCCCTGCAGCCAGCCTGGAGCGGGGCTGGGCTGGTGGGCCAGGGTGGGACACGGACGGGAGGTGACACCGACCTGGCTGTCCCCACCCCTGGGGCTCTCCAAGATCCCGCTGGCTCCATCTCCAGCAGGTGGCAGATTCCCTTTTCCACTGACCACCCTCGCCCATTGTCCACCCTTTCCCACTGTCCATTCCAGTGCCCACCCTGCCCTGCCCTGGCGGCCCCGGGGACAGCGGCTCGAGTGGCACCTGATGCGACAGGAGAAGGAGCCGGCCCGGTGTGCTGAGCGCGGAGCAGCTGCTCCTCCTGCCGAACCCCGCCCCAAAGCATCCCTCAGCACCCCCAGGGCTGGCGAGGGTTAAATCCCAGTCCGGAGCCCATCCCTCCAGCTGGGCTGTGCTGGAACCAGCTGGGGCCGGGGCTGCGGCAGGGACCGGGCACCCCCTGCTCCCGGGGATGGCTGCAGGAGGGGCTGCGCAGCCTGGGAGAACCAGTTCCTCCAGGATGTCTGAATCCCGCTTGTCCCCCACCCCAGCACCGGGGGCTGGGCAGGTCCGGGGGCAGCAGGACGAGCCTGGGGTCCCCGCTCAGGTCAGAGGGGGCCGGTCCCGCTCCGAGCCCCCGGCAAGGCTGGCTCTGGAGGCGGCCCTGGAGGCGGCAGGGGCAGCCCAGCACTTGGCCAGACACTTCATTTGATGAAATTCCAGGCTGCAGGCTGTGTCCTTCCTGGATGTGTGGATCTGGCCGCGGCTGGCACGCTGCCCTGGCGAGGGCTGGCTTTGCCCGGGGCAGAGGGCACTCGCTGCAGAGATAGCACCGCTGCTTATCTCGGGGATAAGGCTCCTGAGCTCCTGACACCAGCTCCCAGAACCGTAGGAACCCGCGAAAATCCCGGAGATCCTCTCAACATGCTTTTATATTTGCAGGGAAAAGAATTCATTAATGTCCCACTGCCTCACTGATTGCAAATGCAGCAGAGCCAACAGTGCCTGTATTTTTTAAGGATGTTTTTTGAAAGCTTCCTTGCACTGGAGGGGTCTCCCCATATTGCCAGAGAGGGGATGATGATGCTGACATTTGCCACTGATGGTCTGAATTATCCCACAAGTGTTCCCCCAGTTTCCAGCTCTCACCCCCTCGTGTGAGAGCTGCTCCTCCACAGAGTCACTGCAACCAGAGGTTCCTGTGCACCCCACGGCCCCTGCCAGGGCAAACAGGTCTGGGGAGGAGGGCAGCAGCTCTAATGAAACAGTCCCAGAGAGGTGGCACCAATTGCTCTCCCCAGAGCAGAGCGAAGCCCCTGGCACAGGCTCTGCTCTGCATCCCCTGGTACCAGCTCAGCGTGCTTGGGGCATCCCTGAGCGGGACAGCTCTCTGAGGGGTGCTCTGGGCAGCGGGCAGGAGGCTCCTGTCCTGTCCAGGGCACGGCTGGGGCACAGATGTGCCTCGGTTCCAAACCAAAGTCATTTCAGTGCTTCGCGGCTGTGGGTCCTGCCCAGCCCAGCTGTGGAGGGGAGCAGGAGCTTTCCTGCCCCCGCTGGAAGACAGAATGGTTTGAGGGCTACAGGGAACGCCAGATTCCTCCTCGTGGCAGGGCCTGAGATGCCAGCCCTGTCACCAGCCTTGTGCCCTTAGAAAGTGCCTGGGACCGTGGGTAAAACAGACCCGACACCTCCAGCAGTGGATTTTGCTCAAGGAACCCTCAGTCCTGTCTGGTTTTGTTGTCTGTCTGTCCCATCACTGCGCAGAGCAGGTCCCAGCCCGGGCCCTCAGCCGCACCTCGGGCTGTGTGTCCAGGCTGAGCCCTGCTGGCCCATCGGGCTGCTCCAGCGAGGCTGGCAGAGCTGTCAGCCGGACCCTGCGGGTCTGTGGCCCCCGGTCAGGACAGAGGGAAGGGGCTCTGCGGCCACCAGGCTGCTCCTGCTGCGCCCTCTGAGCCAGCAGCGGGCAGGGCGTGAGTGCCAAGTGGTTGCAGGGGATGCAAAGGGGGTGTCCATCCCTCAGGGGGTGTCCTGAGCGGCTGTGGCAGTGTCCCCAGCACAGCAGAGTGACGCAGCCCCTGCTGTGCTCTCAGGGCTGGTTGTGCAAGAGCAGCACAGCAGAGTCCTTGTGTGGAGCTGCTCCTCTTCCTCTGCTCACTCCTGACATCCACGCTTGTGCTTTCCTCCATCCCTGTGAACAGAGAGTGAAAGGAGCTGTGAATGCTTTAAAAGACCCCGATAATAGCTGAGAAATTCAAGATCTTTCAATAAAGACGTGAAATCAGAACAGTGGGACTCGGGACCGTTTCCCACCAGACGGAGCCCAGAGAGAAGCACCAGCAGACTCCTGGGTACAAAAGGGATGCCCAGGGTGCCCAGGGACATTCAGCAGGAGCCCAGCTCAAGGTACGAGTGAGGCTGGTAACATTTGGGCACAAAAGGAGGATTTTTCCCTCCCTGGAAGATCCAGACTCGGGAGCAAACACCCGGCACTGCTGGGGCTGATACTCCCCTGGTGCCTGTCCCGGTGCCAGTGAGGGATCCATGGCAGCGATGCCATCCAGGGGAAGAGTGGGAGGGAGCTCAGACTGCTGAGAGCAGGTCCAGGTCACGAGAGGGGACTCCTGGAACCACCCCACAGCATTTTGGGGTTGCAGTATCAGTGCAGGAAGCACTGGAGGCTGCTGGGCTTTGGGCCGCCGGTGCCAGTGGGGTGACGGGGGGAGCACAGACTGGTCAGGGAGCAGAGGGAGCTGCTGGTTCCCAGTGCCCACGTGGGCTCTGTGCCACGGCCACGGGGCTGTGCCAAGCCCGAGGATCTGGAACAACCCCCAGCACGGAGCAAACAGACCGAGCACAAAACCACAAAAACCCAGAGGGAAAGATAAGCCCTTGGGTCGATATCTCCCTGGGCCTGGGCCAGTGCTCCCAGTGCTGCCCAGCACCGAGGGACGGGCACCCAAGGGTGCTTCACCCCCTCCTGTCCTGCCACGGGGGCTGTCAGCAGTGGGCTCTGCTCCAGCCTGAGGGATCTGGGGACAGCAGAAGAGGGAAGGAGCTGTGTCCCTGCGATGGAAAGGGCATTGGAGACCATCAGAGCTGGTGCTCGGGGCGTGCTGGGGTGTGCAGGGTCATGGGTGGGACAGGGGGGCAGGAGAAATCCCACAGCCCCTGCCACGAGCACACCCAGCTGGGAGGTTTTGCCTCTTTCTGGGCCTGGCTGGTTGCTGCTGCCTGTGCAAGAGGGACAGTGAAGCCACCACATCCTTCCTGTGCCCGTGTCACTCTGTGCCAGCTGCCTGCAAGAGGTGGGGATGCTGCAGCACCTTGCACACAAATCCAGGGACGTGTTTGGGTTTGATTTGTGCACCCTGCGCCCACATTCATCCTGCTGGGGAATGGCCCAGCTGAGCTGGGTGACTATCACAGACCGTCAGAGAGGGGAAAACGTGCGAGCAGGGGGATGCTGGAGCTCCCCAGGGTGTGGTGGTGCCTCTGCTCCTGCTCGGGACTGGGTACAGACTCCTGAAGCATCCCAGGAGGTGCAGGCACAGGGCTGGCAGCACTTTCCCGTGTGGGAATCACCCTCCACTGCTCACCATCCCCAAACCATCTCCAAACCATCCCCTGGTGCTGGTGAAACTCACGGAACCATCCAGTCCCAGGTGCTGGCAGCGACTTTGCCCCCAAAAGCTCCGTTCGGGAGTGTCTGCCCCACCAGCCCGGGAGGCAGGGGGGACCCGCGGGGACAGGGACCTCGGCCCGACGCCCCCGGCTCGCTGGATGTTGTCCCTGAGCGCCACACCCAGGCACGCACCCAGCGAGGGACAGACCTTGAATGGTGACAAAGCCCTCGGCCAGGTTTTACAGGCTGGATTGACAGGCTCAGCACCGGCCATTAAAAATCCCCGAGCAAATAAAGGAGGGTGTGGGTTTGCTGCTGCCTTTCCTTCTCTACAGCTGCAGGATCCGACTGATGCTTGTCCCACGTTCTTATCCTTAGGCACATCAAGGAAATTCCTGAGGGACCTAGTCCGGAGAGCACAGGGGTGGAAAAACACCCTGAGAGCTGGTGAGGGTAAAGCTGAGCTGCTGGCCTGGGCATCCTGGCGAGTGCAGGGCTGTAAAACACCGTGACTCACAGGGCAGAGCCAGGAAAACCTCGGGGCTGTCTCTTGTGGTCACTGCCAACAGGAGACGAAATCACGGGAAAAATAAGTAAATGATGAAAAAGATTCTCCCTGGTTGTGAGAGGCTTTACTGAGAACTGTGCGGGGCAATGTCCCTGCCGTGGCTCACAGAGGGGGACACGTCCCTGGCAGTGTCCCTGCCTGGGGCACTGGCCTGGCTGAGATGCCAACAGGGAGCATCTCTGACCCTCACCCACGTGCCAGTGGGGACATCTCCAGTGGGGACCCAGTGGGAATCTCTGCCTCCTCTTTGCCCCATTCTCCATTAACCCACCCCTCCCTGGCTGGCTCTAGGTGTGGGTGCACGGCTGGGGCACCCTCCTGCTGTCACCTCCCTCTGCCACGCGCTGCTCCAAGCACTGTGCGGCTGCTCCTCATTTACCTCGGGCTAATTGGCTCCCCGTCCGGGCCAGCACGGGAGGAACACCCCGGGATGCTGGCAGCCAGGAGGACACCATCCCTGCTCTCCAGCACTCAGACACCTCCAGCTCCCCCGGGCTTTGGTGTTGCTGCTCACACTTCGGGCCGAAACGGAGCCCTCTGAGGTTCCCAGGTCAGCACCAGCCCCTGCAGGCAGTGCTGATGCTCTGCGGTCCCTCTTGCTGCAGGACCAGGCTGCAGAGACCAGGCAAGACCTGACCTTTCTGTCCCTTGGGTGGCTGCCAAATGAGCCAGGCATGTTCTAGACAAGCCTGAGATTAAGGCCTAATCTCAGAGCCAATGTTCAAACATGGCACTTTGTACCTGGTTTCCGTGTGCTCAGCATTGGTCACCGGGCTCTTACAGCCCATCAGAGCAGTGCCTTGGAGTCACAACTTTCACTTGGGTTTCACTGTTCTCCCCTGCTTTGCTGGAAAAACCTTCCCTGTAGGGAAAACCCTCCCGGCAGTGCCCGGGGTGTGATGGGGTGCAGGGGAGCAGCTGGGGTTGCTCCCTCACACCTTACACTGAGGTTCTGCTGCTAAAGCACAGCCTGGATTGTCCTTACTGACTTTCCCTGTTTGCCCAGGGTGGATGGCCAGGGTGGCTCGTGCTCCTTGTCCCTCTGCTGCACGGAGCTGTCACGAGAGAGCAGCAGCTCTCCGGGATCCTCCTCTCCCAGCACCATCTGATGGGAAGCCCCGAGGAATTACACCCCAGACAACAGCCCCCTCCAAATTCCACCGAAACCCCTCCCAAAATCCATTCATCTCAGCAAAATCAACGTCCCATCCGTCGTTAATCCATCCCAGAACATTCTGAAATCTCATCTTACTCCTGAGAGCGCCTGTCACCTGCAGGGAGCTCCGGCTGCCCTGCCAGGACCTCGGCATTCCCCCACACCAGCCAAGCATCCCTGCGCATGCTGAGCTGTGGGTACCTTTCCCCTGAGGGTCCATCTGGCTGCTCGATGCCGTGAGGACCAGCAGGCCCTTCCCTTCTGTCTCTTTTGGGTGCTCTTCGCCAGCTGAGGGATGCTTTGGATGTCCCCAGCCGCTCCTCCGAGGACAAGTCCCCGCCGTGGCTCGGGGCTCAGCTGCACCCCAGCTCCCCGAGGGGCACCTCGATGTTGAAGGTGTACCAGAAGACCCAGAAGACGAGGCTGAAGGCCAGCAGCAGGGCCCCCCCGTAGACGAAGAAGTCCCAGGAGCTGATGGGAGCCGAGATGCCGAGGAGGAGGATGAGGAGCCCCAGGGCGTCGCAGAGCAGGGCCAGGAGGGCGAAGGCAGCACAGCGGCCCAGCAGCCCCCGCAGGTCCATGGGGCTCCGAGCCCCTCAGGGCGCCGGGGGGAGCAGCATCCCCGCGCTGCCTCCCGCGCCTCTGCCCCGGGCTGCCAAGAGGAAGTACAAATGTCACAACACACCTTGCAGAACAATCGGGAGGCAGCACACGATACAGCTTTAACCGTTTCATGGCCCTGCCTCTGCCCGGCCCCGGCAGATCCCGGGGGAATTCCGTGTGAGCCCACCCCGGGATGCTCTGTGCTCACCCAGGTGTGGCTGCTTCACACCCAGTCTGTCCCAAAGGGACCAATCTGCCCCTGACCAGCCCACAGCCCTGGGATTGGAGACCAGGGCATCTTGTGTCACTTTTGGGCATCATCCACCCAGGGAAGTCTGCAGGACATGGGCTCTGGCATCCCAGAGACAACCTGGAAACATCCCGATATTCCCCCTCCTTAGAGGTAAACTGAGGCACAGGAATTTCTCCAGAATGCCAAAAATACATCACCCCTGCCACCCCTCCTAAGAGCAGGTCTTGCTGGAGAGCCACCCATCAGACCACCTGTGCCACTGCCCGTCCTGAAAATGGGACACCAGGAAGCCAGTGAGGAACCCCCAAATCAGCCAAAATTCCCCAGAGCTCCTGGCTGGTCTCTGAGCAGCCAGCGTGACTTTTTGGGACACAGGGATGCTGCTTTCTGCTCCCAGATTATGGTGTGACATCGGGAACATCACTCCTGTCCTTCCTCTCTGGTCTGTGCATCCATGGCAAACTGGGGAAGTTTGGGAGGTGAAGAATCTGGTCCTGCCTCCCAATCTTATCCCAACCTCCCACCGCTCCCAAACACATGCAGACAGCCCTGAGCAAACCCTCTGTTCCCTGGGCAGCAGGAAAAAACTGTTCCTTCCACAGTTTCCTTGTGCCCAACATCCAGTGTGGAAATAAGAACGGGTTTTTTAGGGTTTCGAACTCACTGTGGGCACTGAGAGTCCCCTGAA
This sequence comes from Daphoenositta chrysoptera, assembly GCA_013397915.1. Classification (NCBI taxonomy): domain Eukaryota; kingdom Metazoa; phylum Chordata; class Aves; order Passeriformes; genus Daphoenositta; species Daphoenositta chrysoptera. Next base: position 10,648 of record VZRO01006462.1, read on the forward strand.
TGTTTTACTCTCGTCGCTGCTCACTGAGGACAGGGAAGGCTGCGGGGTTTGGGGGAGGGATGGGCGAGTGCAGCTCGTCCTGGTGGGATCTCATCTGCTCCCAGGTGGGAGGAAGCACCAGCAGCGTTTCAGGGTGCAGGACGGACTGGCAGCCTGGTGTTACCCAGGCTCAGGCGTGGAGCCAGCATTCCAGCATCCCAGTGGGAATCTGGGGCGTCCCCCCCACAAGCCTGAGGCTGTGTTTCCAGGAAGGAGCGCTGGGAGGTTTCAGGGGGATGTAAAGATGTGATCACAGGCACCAGTGGCCTCCTGCTTCCTCCCACACCCCAATAATTGATCCCGGGGGCTGCAGAAACCTGATTGCACCAAGGGTGAACCCAGCGAGTGTGACTGAGATCATGGGATCGTGGAATGGTTTGGGTTGGAAGGGACTTTAAAGATCATCAATTCCAACCCCTGCCATGGCAGGGACACCTCCCACTGTCCCAGGCTGCTCCCAGCCCCAATGTCCAGCCTGGCCTGGGGCACTGCCAGGGATCCAGGGGCAGCCACAGCTGCTCTGGGCACCCTGTGCCAGGGCCTCACATCCTCAGAAGGAAGGATTCCTTCCCAAACTTCCACCCATCCCTGCCCTCTGGCAGTGGGAAGCCATTCCCTGTGTGCTGGCACTCCAGGCTTCGTCCAAAGCCCTCTTTGAACCTCTTTAGGTTCCAGAGTTAAACATCCTCGGAGAGGGGTCTGGCCCAGGGGTGAGCACACCTCGGGCAGCTGTGGCTCTGTGGAAGCCCAGGAATGAGGCAGCTCAGACTCCCGGGGCAGGGCGTTCTCCACCTTCTCCACGCCGAGCCAAAGGTGCGGGTTTGCTGCGCGACCTTTGAGATGCAGGGGGAATATTTCCTCTTTGAGCTGCTCTGCAGAGATAATGACTTTTGTAATGGATTTCCTGTTCTTTTTATAGCACAGGGGTAGCTGGCAGATCACATCTGAGCTTTAGTGAAACATAATTATGTTATGGAAAACCTGATCTTTTCTCTAAACGCGTTTTTTTTTTTTTTTTTTTTTTTTTTTTTTTTTTTTTTTTGTCTGATCCAAAGCATCACAGAGGGATTCAAACAGCCTTCAGTGGGAGCGAAGAGGAATTGCAGGGAGCAGCCAAACAGGGATTTGGAGGTGCATGGGAACGGCCCAAAGGTGTGATCAAAGGTCCCCCTAGCCCAGTCCTGCCCCAGCAATGGCAGGAGGAGACAGCACGTGAGCCCAGCCCTCCTGGAATCTGCTCCTCCTGGACTTCTCCAGCATCCACCACTGGTATGTTATGGAATTCAGAGGGCACATTCTGCTCTCTTGCTTCTACTGTCTCTTTTTTAATCTGTTGTCCATAAAACCATTTAAACCCACGGCTCCTCCCTGTCTCTGGCAGTGACCAGGCATTTATATGCTCTGCTACCGAGGGGAGTTCCCACTTTGTTCCTGGACTTCCACCTGCAGTTATGCCCCAGTTGTTAATCTGATTTTCCCCGTGCCAGGGCAGGACTGCAAAATCCACTTTCAGCCTCAGTTATCTCCCAGATGTTAATCTGACTTTCCCTTCATTTACATTCCTGTCCCTTTGCCTCCCTGGGCAGCAGAGAGTGAGCTCCACCTGATAAATCCCCTCCTCACCAGGCTCTGCTGCTCCCTGGGCTGTTTCCCTTCCCTGGGCAGGCTCCATCCTCTGCTGCTGACCCCGGGACAGGGGTGCTCGCTCAGCCCTCACCCAGCCCCAGCCCCACTCCCTGTCCTGCCCTCCCCTCCCTGCCCAGCGGGTGCCTCACCATCCCCAAACTCTGTCACCACACCCTCCCCACACTCAGAGATGTGACACCAGCGCAGCCACGTGCAAGCCCCTTGGGAACGTTTTCCTTTAATGAAACCTCACGTTCTTGTTATAAATGACCAGTCTGGAATCCAATGCAATGCTTGGTCTCAGCGACTTCTTATCACATGAACGTTTCACTGGCTGTCCCCTTCTCCTTGGCCGTGGGACGTGGCCAGCAGGAGCTCCCTCTCTCCATTTGGCAGTTCAGTCCCCTGGAGCATCCCCTCGGCCAGGCAGCCCTGGCCGAGCACAGCTCTTTGCAGCAGGACCCATTTCCAGGGGCCTCCTCCCTCCTGGGCAGCTCTGGGGCTCCCACCTGTGCCCAGACCTGCAGCCAGGCGGGACCTGGGGCTGCTCTTCACGTTGTTCCTTGGTTTCCCATCAGGAATCCTGGTGTCCATCCTCCCTCTGCCTGCAGCTGCCCCGAGCAGGAGTTTTGGGTGATCATCCCCTGCCCACGGCAGCTGAAGGAGCAGAGGCTGGTGCCCGTGCCAGGGCAGGACTGCAAAGAGCAGCAGAGCGTGGCAAGGCACGAGGGATGGCTGAGCAGCAAACAGCTTTGCTGGGTCCCGTGCCAGATCTTGTCCAGCCCTGTCACCAACCTGGCACTGGCTGGACAGGGACGCCTGCACCAGTCAGCAAACAAAGCTCAGGGCCAGGCTGAGCCTGGGGCAAAGGGACTTGTGTGCTCCAATACCCCAAATCCAGCCGTGCTGGCTGCCAGGATGGGATCAGAGCCTCAAGCTCTGCCCCCTCGGGTGGAGGGGATCTCCAGGCAGCCCCGGGCACAGACTGGGGGTGCCCAGCCTGGCACCAGAGCCCAGGCGAGCCTGAGCTCCCTGTCAGCCAGGCTGTGGAAACACAAGTGCTTCAGGTCTCAGGCATCTCAGACCACACTTTCAGGCAGAAATGGTGTGGCACCAGTTTCAGAAATGAGGGAGCTCGAGCAGAGGTTGGGAGTTCCAGAGTACTCCTCAGGAGGAGGTTGGGAGTTTCCTGGGAGGGAATCAGCTCTCAGCCCCGAGCACTGGAAACTGTGGCTCCAGTCAGATGCTCCTCTCTGCTGAGGGATCCTGCAGGACCTCCTAGGTTCCTCTGAGGCTTTGCTCCAGCCTGGGTTCCTTTGGGGTTTTGCTTCAGACCAGGTTCCTTCAGGGCTTTGCTTTACCCAGTGGGTGCTGCTGGGTCACTCTTTGGACAGGGAGGTCCTGCACAGACCTTGGACCTGCCTTGCTGGGCTCAGCTGAAAAATCCTGCTCCTTTTTTTCCTAGGATGACTTGGATGAAATACAAAGTTCGTTTTCACACTGGAGACCATGTAGGGAAGAGACTGAGTGGGATGAAATCCTCTGGGGAGTGCAAGAACGCGTTTGTTTTCGTGGCTGATCAACACAGGTTGGTGGAGGGGAGGGGACCCTCTCGGGAAGGTCCTGGCTGCCCTCAGCGGTTGAAGAAGAAGGACTTGAGGCTCTGCAGGAACTGTGACTTCTGCCTCTGCTTCTGCTTCTTGCGGATGATGGGGATCCAGACCAGGCCGCAGACCAGGAGCATCAGTCCCAGGGACAGGAAAGCCGGGCCACACATTTTGTAAACGTCTTTGTTCTTGGGCAGGAAGCAGGACAGGCTGGTGATGACCATCCCGAAGAGGAAGACGGCGGCTCCCACGGACACCACGATGACGGGTTTGTGGTAAATGTCCCACTTGCTCCTGGACGCGCTGGTCCACACGGACTCGCTGCGGGAGCTCATGCACAGGGTGCTGCCCGTGTTACTGGTGATCAGCTCCTTGGACTGGGGGGACTTCTCGCTCCCATCAGGGCTCTTGGGGGGCATTTCCATGGTGGTGGGATCGGAGGAGGAGACCTGGGATGGACAAAGGAGAAAGCAGAGCAAGGCAAGTGATGGAGGATGGAGGGTGCTTCCCTTTGGTCATCAGTGAGTGCAGCCCAAGGGGAGGTGGGGGAGGTTTTGGGGGTCACTGCAGGGAAGGAAGAGCATCCCACCCATAAAATGGTGGAAGAGGCAATGGGATCCTGCGGGCAGGCTGGGCAGGAGGTGTCTGTGGAGTTCCTCTGCCCGCCCATGGATAGTAGGGTCCCTACAGCTTCCAGCTCCCGCAGGGATCCAGTGGTGGGGTGACCAGATGTCCACTGAACCCCCACCCCGAACCTCCCAGGGCTCTGGGCTGCTTTGGCGGGGGTGCTGCAAGCAGGGCTGGTGGTGCTGGCTGTGTCCTTGGAGCTGCTTTCCCTCCCAGATCCCAAATTACATCCCCACACCTTGTGACATGGTCATGTGTCCCTCTCGCGGGTGGAGAAACTGAGGCACGGGTGTGCCGTGTCAGGAGCACTCAGAGGGGGAGCAGGAAGCCCCTTCCCAGGGGCTGAAGGCTCCCTGAAGGACGTTCCTCAGGCCACAGCCAGCCTCGAGCAGCCCCAGCACGGAGCCTCTCACCTCCTATGGAAATGCAGGGGTGGGAAATGGGCAATGCTGGGCACACAGGGCATTTCCCCAGCTCTCAGGGGGGCAGGGGCTGCAGGAGGGCTCCTGGGCTGGGCTGGAGTTAGGGTTAGAGTTAGGGTCAGGGTTAAGGTTAGGTTTAGGGCTGGAGTTAGGTTTAGGGTTAGGAGCAGGGCACCGAAACGCTCTGCCCTTTGACAGCTGGGCCATCAGGGTGAGGCGTGCAGGAGGTGACCCGAGCCCGTCAGCCCCGGCTCTTTTCCCGGTGCTGCTGATCCATGTGGGAGCAAGTTCCAGGCCAGGGCAGCCCCGCCGAGGCTGCAAGGCTGGCACAGCTCCAGAGGCTGGAGGAACCCTGCCCAGAGCTGGGCCCTGCTGGGCTCCGTGCCCACCCAGGGATGCTGAAGGCTGGGTGCCAGCCAGCACCTCCCTCGCTCCGTCACCTGTGTCCTTGCCAAGCTTTGTGGTTACTCTGAGAAGAGACAGATGTAATTTTACTATTTAGTCCCCCCAGCAGAGGCACTGTTGCAGAGCTGGTGGTTTTGACATCTTTGGGGATGTTTCAGGTTTGCCAGGCTTGGACAAACAAGCACAAAACAAAAGCCAAGAGCAGTGGACAGGATTTGCAACCCTCCTGTCTGGAGGTCTCACTGCTCTCTCTTGAAACGTGAAGAACAGGGGCAGGGCAAGGGGCACATTTCTGATATAGAATCACAGAATTCCAGATCCTTTAGGTTGGAAAAGCCCTCCCAGCCCATCCAGTCCCAGCTGTGCCCAATGCCCACCTTGTCTCCAGCCCAGAGCCCTGAGTGCCACCTCCAGGAATTCCTTGGACACCTCCAGGGATGGGCACTCCACACCTCTCTGGGCAGTTCCAAGGCCTGAGCACCCTTTCCATGGGGAAATTCCTGCTGCTGCCCACCCTGAGCCTCCCCTGGCCCAGCCTGAGGCCGTTCCCTCTCCTGCCCACTGAGGCTCTGCACGGGCACAATCTTTGCTCTGCTCCCACCTACACAACCTGCCCTGGGATCAGCCCAGTCCCCCAAAACCCCACCAGCTGCAGCTTTGCAGGGAAGTGCCCAAATCCTGAGTAATTCCAGGTGCCATTTGCCCACCAGCTGCCCCGCTCAGAGCACTGCTGCCTTCTGATCCCCCTCTTCCTGTGCAAACCAGACCCTTCCTGAAATTTCATCCTGGCATTCCTTGTCCTTTCCTCATAACGTCCATCATGGAAAGGTTTTATGATCAAGCCACTGTCTAATTTTAATTTGGCTTTGTAGCTGGAAATTTGCTTTATTCTCTGGAATAATCCCACACCTCAGCAGTCTAAAACTCGATGTGCTTTTCCATCTTTTAGGCATCCCACTCCCTGCTTCCCTGAGTGCTGCCATCCTGAACCTGCATCCCAGGGCAGCAGCTCTGCCAGGCACCCTCCCCTCTGTGTGCAGAGCATTAATGTCAGGCTGCTGCAGAAACCATCAGCTGCCTTTCAGCTGTGCATTTCCTTTAGAGAGGATTTATTCCCCCTTTTATTTCCTGGCAGAACCACCTCTCTCACCACAATTCCCAGACCCTGCTCATTTTCCCAGCACTTCCTGGCAGAGCCTGCTTTTCGGTCACACTTTTGCCTGCTGTTGGCTAATGAAGGATTTCACTCCCTGCCAGTGCCTGGAGTTGTTTGGGAGGATCGGCAGCTCTTGGGAGAGTTAATGCAACTCCAGTGCCGGCTCTGCCCCTGCTCCATCCCTAATCCATCACAGATGTGCTCGGATGTGCTGGATGCACTGAGCAGCCTGGCAGGAGAGTGCTATCGGATTTCTCCCAGCTTTTTGAACCATTGTTGTTGGAAGCAGACAATCAGCAGATGACTCTTTGCTGTCTTGACAATGCCTCCAGAGCACGTCTCACATTTCACATCTGGTGGCTCTGCTGCCATTCTGAAACCCTGGGCAGCTCTCGCTGCCAGGGTCTCTCCTTCCCCTCTCCATAAGGGAGACCCTCCTGGGATTCTTTTTCTCCTCCCTTTGCTCTTCCAGTGCTTTGTGTGGGGATGTTTGGTTTCTGAACTGGGAAATCTCGGGGGTCTCCTCGCAGGGGACCCCAGAGCCAAAGCACAGAACTGGTGGGGCTGGGTGGGTGGCAGCTCCAGTCACCTGCACACAGGTGTGGCACACACTTCCCCACCTGGCTGGGTGACATCGAGATCCTGCCCCACAGACAGGGACCCCCAGGCCCTTCCCATGGCCCCTCTGGGGCTTCCAGTGGTCTCTGGGTGGCTCGTGATGGCAAAGAGCAGCACCAGTGCTCTGCAAAGCTTTGGGGTGAGACCCAGAGCGTTGGTTTGTCCTTCAGCCAGATGTGTCCAGCCTGCCACCCCAGCGGGCAGCAAATCCTCGCTGGGTCCCAGCTGGGAGGAACCCAAAGCCCTGGGGAATGGAGGAAAAGATTTTCCTGCTGCTCTGGAGTGTCTCAGCTGAACTCTTTAATCAGTCCTGACGTTTAAGCTCAGTCCAGAACCCTCCAGATGACAGCACTGGTCCGTGTGTGCCAGGAGAAGGGGTTTGCTGCTCTGGATTATCCGTGTGGCCATGGAATGGGAAGGGAGGAGGCTGCTGCACTCATGGGCGTGCACAAACTCAGCAGAAACTTTTTCTTGGATGTTGGCGCTGGCCAAATTTAATCAAGAGTGGCTCTCAGTCTGTTCCCAGTGAGAGAGATGCACATTCAGCGACCCAGCACGCCCGAGGTGCCCAGGAATCCCGGTGAGCTGGGACTGGGGCTGCCTCCTGGCGGGGACCTGTCCTGCCTCAGCTGCCCCGGGAAGCGCAGCCCCACGGCCCCGTCTGCCTCGGGCACCTGCACACGGGGGGACAGCACCCAACCCCCGCGGGACCGAGCGCTGGGCCCACTCACCATGCTGTGCCTCCGCTGTCCCCGCTGTCCCGGGGTGGCTGGTGGCACTCACGGTCCCCGAGCACGCCGGGCGGTGACCCCACCGCCGGCTCCTGCGGGCACAAGAGCAGCAGCTCAGGGCAGCCCCAGCCCTGTGCCAGCCCCAGCAGGGCTGGGTGCCGCTGGGCTGAGCCCCGAGAGGGCACAGAGAGGTTGAGGGGTGCCCTAAAGCCCCGTTCCTGTCCCCGTGCCCCGGCTCAGGAGCGGGCTGGCAGCGGCTCCGTGGGCAGCTGTCCCCGCAGGCCGGCTGCTGCTGTCCCCAGACCTGCAGCGTGTCGGGGAATTTCAGCTCACCTACAACCCCTGCACGGTGTCAGAGGTGAACGGGGACAGAGCCAGCGTCCCCTCGCTGGCGGAGCGGAGCTGGGCTGGGCCCTGCATCCCTCGGGAGCAGCTGCCCAGCACCGCCCGAGCCCGGCCGGTCCCAGGGCACACCCAGGGACCTGCTGGGCAAAGAACCTCTGCAGGTCCCTTGTGGGGCTCAGCCAGAGGATGGCCCCAGCCCTGCCATGCTGTGCCCCCTCCCCTTCCAGCAGCCCCAGAGCCCAACCCATGGAAAGCCGTCCTACTTACGTGGCGAGCAGAGGGGGACGGCTGCAGCGGGAGGCCCCTTCTCCAGAGCCAGGCTCATCCCGAGCCCCGCATCCCTCTGGGTGTTGTCTGCTGGGCTCTGTTGAGTCTAATAAACAATGGAGCATCCCAGCTCCGATGATCTCACCAGCCTATCAGGGTATTGTTTAACTCCTTGTGTCCCTGCCCCCGGCTCCTGGGCAGCGTGCCTGGGAGGGTCGGATAAAAGGCTGCGGTTTGGGAGGCAGGGCAGGGCCTGGAGCAGGAACCCAGCACTGGGGGGGTTGATGCTGATCCAGACTTGGATCAGCTGCAAGTTCCTGAAACATCTCTGAAGTGCAATTTCTGCCCTCTCAGAGCACGGAGTCGTAGCCAGCAACTGCAAAGTGCTTTGAAGCTCATCAGGAAGGCATTAGAGGGATGCAAGATATTAGCAATTATCTATTAATTAACATCCTGAGTCCATTACAGGGAGGAGGATGGAAGAGGGGGGTGGTTCTGGAATACTGCTTCCTTTCAGGAGCCCCCAGCCAAACCTTAATGCCCTCTCGCAGCAGCGTGGCTCCGCCTGGTGCAGGGGAGGGATCCAGCAGTGCCCAGGGCTGGGTTCCAGTGCTGGAACCTCCTCCCTCCCCGAGGGACCCTCGCTGGGTTGGTGCAGTGAGAAACGGTGCCTAAGCTGCACCGCAGACCCGGCCGGAGCGGGACGGGGCGGGAGGAGGCTGCGGAGCTCCCCCGGGCATGTGCATGACCCACAAGGGTCAGGGCTGGGCACAGAGGCAGCACAAGGGGCTGAAAGGGGAAGGGGAGGGTCCAGAGGGTCCCTATGAGGGGACACCACCTCAGCCAGGTGTGGGGAGCTCACAGGAAGACAAGAACCTGGCTGAGGTCCTTCAGCACAGCTCCGTGTGGCACAGCAGTGGTGGCCGTGGGACAGGCCACGGAGGTTTTGGGAAGGGGCAGCTGGGGCAGGAGGCTCCCAGCCGGGGGCAGGGGTGGGATGAGCTCAGGCTCCCGTCCCTGCTCTGTCCTCACCTGTGCCTGAGTTATCTGAGCACCTTGGCCCTGACACAGAGGGGTGGAATCAGGGAGGATTTATTGGAACAGATGAAAAGATTCTCTAGAACTGGGAGACCTGAGTGGATGAGGTCCATGGGGAGAAGTTTTTGTGCTAAAGGAGCAGTTGGCATAAAAAGGGGGGAAGGTTTCATTGCAGCAGCAGCAGGATTCACTTCTCACCCTGGTTCTGCACCATCCCCAGGCTGAACTGAGCTGCTCCTGCCCTGCCGGGGTCCCTGTGCTGTCCCTGTGCTCCCCCTGTGCTGTCCCTGTGATGTCCCCGTGCTGTCCCTGTGCG
>VZRO01006481.1:0-74356 GCA_013397915.1 Daphoenositta chrysoptera
TGGATTCACCCAAAGATATAATGGGTGACAAAAGCACTGTATCTTAAAAGTAAGGAATACCACTTTGGTATTAGTTTAACTTAAAAATTTCCTAAACTAAACTATTTTGTCTTTGTATATATATTATTGTATATATATTTATATTTTTGGTCAGTAAATGTGAGTGTCAGCTTCGTGAAAGAGCTGAGATGTAGATAATGGAAGTACAGAATGATGATTAAAACCAGAAGAGCAGGATACTCTCTCTGAGTTGTTGTAGATTATCAACTGGGGCTGAGACGTGCAGATTTGTTCCTACATCTCAAGACCTCTGATTGTACACTCAATACATTGTGGTACATAATCTCCTGTTTCAGTATCTTTATGAAGGCACTCAGATCTGTCCTCTTCCAACCCTTCATTTTACCTCTTGTTCCGTCAAAATGCCCTTCATTCAATTTTATTTGTTTATATTTGTTCTCTTGTAACTGAAGGGGGAAAAGCTTTCCTGGACTTTGACTGAGATAAGGGTTTTTTACTATTAGTATTATTATTACAGAAGTGATGATCTAGGGAGAAGTGTCTATTATCTGCTTTCATAATGGCTAGGATGCATAGCAAGCATGTGAAATATATTCTGCTTAAACATTAACAAGAGTTTTCTAGTGACAAGGGCAAAAATAAGTAGTTTTGTTGTCCAGCATCTGCAGGAAGAAGGATTTTTAAGAGTAGGCAAGGCAAGGCAAGGCACTGAGAAATAATGCAACAGAAGCTCGTTTTTCTTAGAGATATGGAGATAAATTGGATAATTTCTTAAAATCTCCTCAAGCCCTATGATTCTGAATCTAGGATTATCTAAATCCTGTGTTGCTCAACTTCTCTTGTCACGATCCCAGGATACTGTGGCATTTTAGAAGCAATAATGACCTGAGCAGGCATCATTGCTTTCTCTCTAAATACTGAAGAACCTGTACACTCACTCTCTTTACTTTCTTTTGTTCTCCCCTCATCCTGCCTTCCCATTAATATAATAATAAATAACTGTATTGATGAACTCATCAGTGCATCTCACCAGTGCTTCTGGCACTGATGGGGAAAAGTTTGTATTGTTCAAATTAGTTAAAGACAAATAGATTTTATCGGTTTTGAGATTCTTCATTCTTTCCATCTGTTTTCACCTTCTGATTCAAAAACATGTGCCATAGCTGCTGGTGACTGGAAGTTTGGGCTTGACATGCGAAAACAATACCATGAACTAGGTATTGCTGGTGTATCAGGACCTGAAGAGATTGCTTAGACTGCTTGCTGTATCTGTGTTTCAAGCTGCAAGCAGCAGAAAACCCTGAAGACAGAAAACAGATGAATGGAAAAAAAATCTTTGCAGTTCTTCAGTTTCATTTTTTGTGCATCTTTCTAGAGGAAGGAATTCAAGGGTTTTAACAGCTATAATATTGTATATCAGTTAAATCTTATAACCTTTGCCTTCTCTAATACTATCCAAGCGATTGTCAAGCCTGGATGGGAAAAGGTCAGAAAATGAAAAAGGGTATTATTGAAATGAAAGCTTACTTAACAGTTTACATTTCATATGCTTCAGCTGTTCCATTTTTTGGTTTAAGCCTTTTTTTTTTTTTTTTCAAATCACAATGCCATGGAAATATGGCCCTTGATTCTGCAATTCTAGAAATTGTTCTGGATCTAGCATTTCACAGAGTACAGGCTCATGCTTTCATCAAAACCTCAGACCAGAATTCCCACACTCCTGTATTCATGCCTGAAAAGATCAGTAGTGGCCAGGACTTGCGGGAGCAAGACCACTCTGCAGAGGTCTGTGTCACTGCAGCACGAGGGACAGGACATCTCAGAGGAGTCTTCAGCCCTTACACTGTCTTACCCAAATGTGTGACTGCACAGGTCTAGCATGAAATTGAAATTCAAAGTTCACCTTCAAAGGCATGGCTGAGTGTCATGATGAATTACCTGGAATGTAGTGCTATAGGATTCATTACATTCAATGGAAAAAGAGGAATTGAAATTAAGAAGTTATGCACTATCAAAGCACGTGAGTTTGGAATTTTAGTGGCATCTTAGCATTAAAGCTAAAATAACAGGAGCTGTGCAAATAGAGATTGTTCCACTTCACAAAGAGGTTTAACTGAGATTTATACAGCTTTGGTGGTCCAGAAAGCCTGGCTAGAATGTGAAGAGAGATAAATTAAAAATACACAGAGGAGAGCAAAGTATGTACTGTACATCTTGAGACTAGTGATTTAACTGAAATAAAAATAGATATGAGTGAAAAAAATTGTAAATTATGTGTGTTGAAGGATTCAAGACTAATGGAGATTATTAAAAACAGCTAATCAAGTTTTGAAGGAAGAGTTTAATATAAAATGCATATCTGAAGTATCCAAATTAAGAGAAATTAAACAGCATGATTGATTTTAATTGCTGAGCAAATTGTTAAAAAGTGATTATAATAAGCATCTCTCATCAAATAAATGCTTAGCTTTAGCACAGCTCTTAGGCTGGGGACATTTTCTCTTTTGATTCTTAAATGTTCTGAAACGAGTACAATCCTGATCCTCTTCTTATCCAACAAAAGAAGATAAATGGTGATAGAAGGGAAATTAATAAATTGATTCTAATTTGCTTCTATTTGAACTAATCTCACTTTTTAAAATAAGGAAGAATGTAAACTGCCCTCAAAGGCACCGCTTCACACCTATGCAAAAGATTTGTCTGAGCAACTTAAATGTAGAAACAGCCCATTATGGACCAGCGACAGCTCATAATGAAAAACAACTGTAAGTTTGTACTTCCTCAAAAGATGCGGATTTGCAAATGCCTGACCCAGAACTATGAGCATTCAATCTTCCCATGAACTCAAAAATTGTCACACCAGTAGCTTTCCACAACAAGAGAACCAGAAGTTTTCAGACACCAAAGCAGAGTCAATTTAAGAGGGGGTTATGATACATATTTCTGTGTCAACATAGAAAAGACATGAAATGGCATATGATCCCTTCGTTTGTAATAACTGGGGGCTTTGTTCCCTATTTTGCCATGAGTTATAGCAATAAAATTAATTTCTGTTTTAATATTGTTAATATCTGTTCTCTGTATATGCTTAGATAAATCTCATGACACTTCAGGATGGAATGGATTTAATTACATAAAATCAGCGAAATATGTATTGCATTGGATAACCTCAAAATAAATGTTCTACTTTTCCTTTTGTTTGCCTGAGCAAATATATAATTTTCTGTAGTGTTTGCCCTGGAATCATTGCACTTGTTTGTCGTGCACAGCAGAGATTCTAACACTGGGTGAATTAATTTCTATTAGGTTGGTAATAATTTACAAATTGTATTGACTTTTAAAATGAAAAACATGATTAGCACCATGTTAAATAAATTGTAGCATTCATAAAGTCACAGGAGACTGTTCAAAGGTAGGCATGAGAAAGAACAGTTGCAAAGGATATTCCGAGTTTGAATTATTGTGTCGTCATACCTTCATTTTGGAACGTTTTGGTCTTTCTTTTTACACAGTCATAGAAAAACAGGTATCACAATTTAGTATTAGTGATCTGATGACTCTTAAAGGTTTTCCAAGTGAATTCAGGACTACTTTACCACACTTTATGAGCTGGAAGAATGGAGGCAATAAAAATAAAAATCTATTGTCTCCTTTTTGTGAAAGGGTTTATATTAAAACCAAGGAAAACTCATGCAGGAGACTTTAATGCATAGTTCAAAAATAAACCTTGCATAGAATAAATAACTATGAATCATAGTAGATTATACTAGACAGAAAGTTTGTACCCCATTGAAGTTCTTATAAAAGAAATATGCTCTTACTGAATTCAACTTAGATATACAGGTTCTCTTTCAAATAATAAGTTTAGTGATATTTCACAATGAGACTTCGCTCACACACCGATACTCTGAAACATTTTATATTTCTAAACCCATGTTATTTATCACCTCTAGCTATGACAATTTGGTACAGCAGCTCTCAATGAATTATTTTAAAAGTATTTTGGGTTGTGAAATATTGTCTGTGAGGTCTTCTTTCACTGTAATGCCCACAGCAGTTTTCTATAAACTCTGCAACTTTACCAGTCCAGAGAGGAAACTTCAGTGTAATGATGTTCAGCATTGCAGCATTTACAGATGTTCCTTTCAACCTTTGTATTATTATGTAACATCTGCTGAAGACTTTTTTCTGGACAGCTATGGGTCAGATTTTCATTGAGCATCCTGCAGTGGCTGTGAAAGTGTGCTATTGAAACTTAGATTGTGCTGAGCATTTTGCTTTTTACATTTTTACAGATGACATAGATGCTCAAGCAGGATGACTTTAAAGGTCTAGAATTTGGTTGTGAGTTTTATGTGAAAACCACTATTTTTTCCTATGAGTCTAATTGTGAAAGTTCGCAGAAAGTTTGGCTTTATATAAGAAAAATTTGCTTTATGTAGTCCTATTTTGATGAATATTCTGTAGATTTTTATGTGTACAGATTGATTTTGTTACTGTCATTTATATAATACAGATGACAAAAAATTGGTATTCATACAATTTTATTAATACATTCAAAAAATGAGTTAGTTCATTATTTTTTCTAGAAATAAATATTATTCTTTCCAGTTGTGTCAAATTTTTCTTGCTGCTTTTGGAGTCAAAAGAATCATTAGATGTTCTGTAATGAAGTAAAACTAATCTGCCATTCACAACGGTGAGTCTACGAGCATATACTTCACAATGTCATTATGTCCTTCTTAATAAAAGTTATGGTTTCTTATCTTCTTTAGCAGCTCAGCTTCTACTTATGTTCCTTTAGAATTGTATGATTGGAAGCACAAATTGGCTTTTTTTCTAAATTCATTAAAATTACTGTTTGTATGAATTTTGTTCTGTTTCTATTGTAACACTGCATTTTTAGGGTCAAAGATTTTAGCACTAGTCCACATTTGGGCTCTCAGGAAAATTAAGCTGCATTAATGAAGACTGTGAATTTGGAAATCAGTGATGTTAGCTCATTTTTTTTTTCTTAGTTCATTAAATAACCCAAACTGAAGCTACTTTAATTCAGAGGAATTTTAATTTTTGAAGTGTAGTATCCCACACAGAAATTTAATGAGGCAACCCAGTTAATGCCTACCTGCTATGAGTGCTTCTATGACAACTCTGAAAAAAGACTGAAGCAAAACCCAGTGGAAAGGACATAGGTGCACACATGTATGTCATGCTGCAGCCTTAGTAAATGATCCAGTCAAGAACTAGTGTGAATAGTCACATCCAAATCTGAAAGGTTTTCATGTTCAGGTAGCACCTAAGATATCAGAAGTTACTATGAAGAACAGATCAAAGCAGCTGAACTAAATTGTTTACATTCATGCAACAGGAGACTGCAGATTCTTCCCAAAAACATGCTTTATACCTGTGAGACAGAGAAAAGAAATAAGAAGCATAAATCTCAGTCCAATGTCACAATGAGTTGCTTTTCTTTCAGAATAAACAACACCTCTCTGCTGCCAGCAAGATCTTTCTTCAAACTGCTAGGAATCTTTGTGCATATTTGAGAAAATCTCTTGGATGGAGGGGTTGCACTCTAGTGCACTGCTGAGTAATACAATGCAGCTTCTCCTCCTAAGGAGTTTGAGGAGTGAATCTCTGTCATGTTTAACACATTTATGTCTTAGGTTAATAAGAACTTGCTGTGTTGAAACTTGTGTTATTCTTCATTGTATCTACTCCAGGTTTTTGTGTCAAGAAATGCATGTCTGAATGGACCTCTTGGCCTCTTTTTCAGTGAAGAGGTATATGGACCCTTGTAGGGTGCAATTAGTTTAGTCTTCCAATTAGTTGGATAGAACTTCCTAGGACTTTTTTCTCTCCCTTGTCTGTAAAGGGCATCAGTCTAAATGTACTGGTAGAATTACATTATTAAACTTTAAAATATCTAGTAACTCAAGCTAATACAAAGTATCTATGTTGAGACAAAAAAACCTAAAATAAACCTAAAGACTAAATATTACAGCTGATAGACTGATCTAGAACAGCTATGCCTAAGTGTTTAAGGTATTTCACTTGAAAACTAGGTACCCGTGTTGATCCATATACTGCAAGTAATACTATAACACTGCTGATCTATTTTTGCTAGTACTGATCTTCTGGTCAAAGGGATGTGTTAAGCTTACTGAGCTAAGCTGTATAAAATAATCCTGCAAGACAAAGCATCAGTTTAATTCTTTCTCAGTACCTTAGGTGAAGGGTGGACTGTTGCCCTGTCTCCTGCAGTTTTTTATATGTTCATTCTTTGCTAAAGTTTCTCACACACTTTCTATAAACATAGCAATGTTTAGTTAACTGTAACTTTTGCTTACATTCTTCCTTCTGGGTGGAGAATGTTTGATGGACTGTTCTGTTAACTAATGAGGATGGAGGAGGTGGTAACCTCATCCTCCAATCCATGGTTATTCCTAGAAACATATAAATATGAATAGAATAAACAGCCAGGCCCTCTTTTCCTTCTGGCCTGGGACCTGTAAAGAACTCGGTTTCAGAGTGCTTCTTTCATGTCCTAGAGCGTCATCTGGAGGTTCTACCTAGTATTGCAGGTTCGTGAGTTGTTTTTCGGGTGACGAATTTTCCCCTTAGGTTAGCTAGGGTTTTTGTTAAAAATGGTACTTTCTACATATTCCCAACACAATGTTTTCGCGTTGNGATATCAATATTGCTGAATTGTTGGTGCCTTGGAAACAGATTAATACTGCTATTCAGAGCCAGGAGGGTTCATCGGGTGCAATAACACCCGTGGCCTCGCTTACCCCTCTCTCCGAGCTGTCCGAGGCTGAGGAAGAGACGGAGTTCGGGCTGCGAACAGCACCTGAGCTCGCTCCTCCATCCCAGACCTCGGGGATGGTAGAGGAGTTCTGTTTGGAGAGCTCCGAGGTGGGGCCAGGCTTGCCCCCCCCCCGCCCTCCAGGGAACGGCAGGGCAGGGCGGGGAGCCCCTCTCTCGATGCAGTGGACCATATTCTTGAATAAGGCACAAAACCTTGTGTTTCGCATAGTTTCTCAAAGTTTCAGTTTAAATGTTAGATAAAGTTGGGAACAGATTTGGAGAGAAGTAGAGTGTTCATGGAAAGAAGATTAACTTTTCCTTTAATTTTCCCTCTGTTCCCTTAGCCTGTTTTCACTGTAGGTGATGTTATGCTATCTAGAACTCCAGGTTTTATGCCTCCAGTCATAGAATCACAGAATGGGTCAGGCTGGACAGGACCACAGGGGTACATCTGGTCCAACCTCCCTGCTCAAGCAGGGTCACCCCAGAGCACATGGCACAGGATTGCATCCAGACAGTTCTTGAATATCTCCAGTGAGGGAAACTCCACAACCTCTCCGGGCAAGGTTCAGTTCTTATAAACAGCTACTATAAACTGTTATTAACAGTTCTTATAAAGTGCTATAAAAAATGGTATGTTCATGTCCTTTTTACAAATGTGTCAATGACAATATTTGAGAGATGCTTATGTTCCTGTATAAAATAGGTTCCCAGCAATCCTTATTTTAATATGTCTCACTGTCATACCCTGGTGTCTTTAAAACCTCTGAATCGTACATTAGTACAACAGTTAAAGTAACAAGCCTATCCTGTGTTACAGCTAAGAAAAATGCATTTTTTCATTGTTTAAGTAAGTATTTGTGGAATCTACAAAGATAGCATGGCAGACAGCTAATATTATTAAGTGCAAACATAAAAACAACTTGCTCTATTCTACTTAAGGAAGAAAAGTATATTAACAGTGCCTCCTGAAATCTTTGCACAGAAGATGTTTAAAATAATTAAAAACAAATTAAAAAATCCTAAAAGTGTTTTTGATAGAAGGATGTACTATTGAAAAGTATTAAACATGGTCAGTTAACACGTTGAGATTCTAAATGGTGGAAGAGCAGCACTGAATGGTGCAGGAGTGCTAGACAGCAGCTAATGGAGAGAGATGGCATAAATCACTATCAGGGTTTTGAACAAGAATGTCTAGATAAAGATTACTGGCCCTGGACAACATATCTTTCTAGCACAGGAAATATTTTACTATGATCAAACCCAACAAAAGCTCATTCTGGAATACTGCCCTTCAGCCTTTTAACAGCACAGACTGTATTCACAGAGATTGACAGTAATCATTTAATTTCAAATAAATATTTTAATACAGAGAGAATTAGTTTTTCAAACGAGTATTTTTTACCAGTCACTTCAAGAGCTCTGCTCTTCACTTCAAGGCTCTGCTCCCTCTCTCTAATTTTAATTGCTTAGTAAAGGAATATATTTGTAGTGAAAAAGAGATGAATCAAACAGCCAGAAGTTGTTTATTTGCTTCGACACCTGTGAAGAATTTAAAATGAAAATTAACTTAGCTCATGTTTCAGTCAATATAGTTAATTCTTTTGGATTCATACCTTGACAATGCCATATTTGAGTGTACAAGGAAGTGTACAACAATTTGAGTGTACAACTTCGTTTTTGGGGGTGAGATTCAGTTGACATCTATAGCTATGCAAACATAGGCATCTAATTTGGACTTCTTGAGTCTGTGCAGTCAATGGAGAGAGACACATCCTACTTAGTGCTAGTGGACTGGGTGTTTCCAACCACTGTAATCACCTGGGACTGTGCAGCACGGAGTGGTTGCATAGCTTAGATCATCTGAATCTTGTCCTCAAGAACATGTTAAGTCTGATGGTAAAACATTTGCACCCCAAGGGAACATTGTTGTGGTTTAACCGCAGCCAGCAGCCGAGTTCCACGGAGACACTCCCTCATTGCCCCTGATGCCTTGAAGTGACTACTTGAAAACAGGCTACACAAGATTAAGAGGATAAAGCACATATTAATTTGAAGGGCCTTCAAAGGTACACCTTGGGCAGCCAAGAGGCTACACCCAGGATAGACCCTGGGTCACAGGTTTTTGACACTTTTATAAGTTTGGTCGATTTGCATATCAGGGTTAATTCTTCAATTACAATTTCAGGCAATGAAGCAATTACCCCAAGTTTTCTCCCCATTCAGAGGCTTTAGTTTACATGTTTCGGGGCCTGGGACAACAAGGTGTCCTTGAAGTGCAAACCTAGAGAGGGTTTGTTATGTCTAACCAGCATGAGAGGACAGTTGCTAACAGGTTATATGAAGTTTCAGAATTACATACTAAGCAGTACAGGATCTGAAAAATATAAACGTTAAAACTTAAGGCATTACCCCAACAGCAGGACTGGGGAGAGCATCAGAGGGGTAAAAGCTAGAAAACTCGGGGGTAAAGACAGTTTAGTAGAGAAAGCAAAAGCCACACACGCAAGCAAAGTAAAACAAGGAATTACTTCACTGCTTCCCACGGGCAGGCAGGTGTTCAGCCATCTCCAGGAGAGCAGGGCCCCATCACATCTAATGGTGACTTGGGATGACAAAATTTCATCACTACAAACACTCCCCTTCCTCCTTCTTCCCCCCCACTCTATATACTGAGCATGACCATAA
This sequence comes from Daphoenositta chrysoptera, assembly GCA_013397915.1. Lineage (NCBI taxonomy): Eukaryota > Metazoa > Chordata > Aves > Passeriformes > Daphoenositta > Daphoenositta chrysoptera. The sequence continues at coordinate 9,520 of VZRO01006481.1, forward strand.
GGTCTGGAATAGCCCTTTGGTCAGTTTGGGTCCCCTGTCCCGGCTGTGTCTCCTCCCAACTTCCCAAGCACCCCCAACATCCTTGCCATCATGGCATGACAAAAAGCAGAAAAGGCCTTCGCTCTGTGCAAGCCCTGCTCAGGAATAACAAAAAACATCTCTATATTATCAACCCTGTGTTCAGCACAAATCCAAAACACAGCCCATGCCAGCCATGTGGTGAAAATTAGCTCTACTCCAGTTAAAATCACCACAAACATAGAGAGACAAGTCAGAGCATATTTCATGGGTACGAAAAGGAAAGTACAGAAATGGGTCACTTCTGCCCTGTGCCTCAGGGAGCTGTAGTTATAAGTGCACCACGGTGCACCACCCTAAGATGTTATCAGAAGGTAAAAAAACCCAAGTTTCCTGGACTCCGGCTAAAGCTCACTGATTTGCTGTTCTCTGCTTCCTTTTTGAGTCCTCTAGGCTCTGAATTCCTCTGTAGAGAGAGCCTTTGTGGCAGATGCTCCAGCAGTGCCATTGGAACAGTTCACAGTGGTAAATGCAGCACACACGATGAGTCAAGCAGATGCTCACGACAAGAAAAACTCTTGTCTCGGCTGTGTACACAAATTCTACTGGAATACATGAAGAGAAGCCATATGTAAAAAGATCCTACAGTTGTTGCTCAGATGAGCAGTTTTCTCTAATAATTGCATAATTCCCCAAAAGGTTTAAACTATTTGGGACTTACACTGCCCTCTTCCCCCCCATTTTTCCATAAATATTAAATAGACCTTGAATAAAATAGATTATCATGTCATAGAAAGAAAACAAAGTCTTTTTCTAGGTACAGAACAATTCATATCCTAGAAAAACATCTCCTAGTAAATAGGCAGTGTGATTAAGTTAATTTTTTTCATTTATATGTGTGTTTGAAATAATTGTGAGCTTATGCATTTAACTTGTGTGGATGTGAGAGTAATGCTCCATCACCTCCACCTGGCTGCTGGCAATTAAGAGGTACAGATACATACTGTAGTCACGTGATAGGGAATTTTGTCAGAGAAAATACATTCTGTATTTTAAAGAAATCAGAGACATAGTCCTTGTGGGACTTTTTAGTCCTTTTTAACCTTATTTGTGTCTTGCATTTTCTTACTATAAGTTCAAATTACTTTAAAAATCATTCATTGTAAAAAAAGTTGCAGAACTGTAACCACGATGTGTGTGCAAAACCGCTTATGAGATATCAGCATTAGTTTCCAGCACATCTAGTGGTAACTCTAGTTTACATTTCATGACACTACTATGATAAAAAAGAAAAAAAATGCGATTTTGGGGGGACTGTATTAATACTTGTTGAAATGGAGCAAGTCTGATTAGTCCATAATCACCTGTGTTCAAAGCTGCCTTTTTTTTTTAAAACACACGTTCACAGCGTTGCTCAGTGAAACAGCAACAGGAGCAAAATCCCTTGTTTTGGAGTTCCCGCGGAGAGAGCTGTTCTTGCTGTTGCTGTATCCTGCGTTGCCACCCAGTGGAGAAGACTGTAACTTCTGGTCACAATCCCGAAAATGAGAAGCCTTATCATAGAATCATAGATGGTCCTGAGTTGGAAAGGACCCATAAGGATCATCGAGTCCAGCTCCTGGCCCTGTGCAGGACACCCCGGAATCACACCATGTGCCTGAGAGCGCTGTCCAAACACTTCTTGAGCTCTGTCAGGCTGGTGCTGTGACCACTTCTTACCCCCTGGACAGTAGCCCTTTATTCTGCAAGCAAATCTAGGGGGTGGTCTTTTTGGGGAAACATTGGTTGCTTTTGTTGTTTTCAGTTGCTCTGGTGTTTGCCCCTTTTCTCTGCATGTTTGCTGAGTTTGGCCAGTGTGCTAATGCCATATAGCATGGAACAACAACGCAGTTCCATTTACATTAATGTAAAAACAGATCAGCATGGCAGTGGGTCAGAGCTGTAATTTGCAACAGTGCCTTGTCTTTTAGGAAAAAAATTACATTATTTTCAACTTCCTTTAAGTTATGCCACGTGCTGTTAAAATATCTTCTAACACAAGTATCTTTTGGCCTTAGCTGTGTTTAAACAAGCAGCTCGCTACTTTGAGGAAAGCAAAACAAACCACCCAAACTCCAAACCTGTTTTCCACTTCATATTACTGAATTTTCTGACTCATTCTGTACTTATTTCATTTAAGTGTTTGCAATTGCTGTACAAAGCTAATATAGGCAAGTGTTGGCAGCCACTGGTATTTTCGTAGTGAATCATGAGGAAATACTCTGAGTAATTAACAAAAGGAGGACAGAAGAGAAGGTTGAATTAGAGTACAGAAAAAAAATGAAGGGCACTGATGACTCTGAGGAAGAGAGATATGTGTGAAAGACAGTAACCAGTAGGTTCCATATCAGAAACCATCCCTGAATAGCCATCACTTTGCCCTGGTCCACACCCCCAACAGGGTCCAGAGGAGACCAAACACGAATAGAGAAAGATATCTGGTAAACCCTTTTTCTTTGGAAGTCCGTAGCTGGCCATTTCTGCAACAAAGGCCGAGTTACCAAGCAAACAATTTCAAAGAGTACTTCATTTCTGTAGAAAGATTAAAAGAACAGAAACTGAATGTCTTCAAATTGTCCCTCACATTTTCAGCTGGAAAGGAGCCTCCTTATCTAGTTTATTATTTGGTATCTCAATTTTTCAATTTCTTCCCCCAAAGACTTTATCAGGAGGGGGAAGGAGAGGAGGGCAGAGCTGATTCTGCCTGTAAATGCTCATGGAGGGTGTTTAAACTTGTTGTGAGAGATTCTGCTTCTTTAAAACCCTCCCAACATTAGCATTCATCTTTTATCAGTCTTTTACTGATCAAACCAAGTTGTAGCAGATGAGACAGAAACTTGAGAGGATATAAAACCTATGTCTCTGTATTTTTATCATTGTTTGCAGTGTGAATAAAGAAAACCAAAAAACCATGCTATTATTTATCATTTTCAAGGTAAAACTGTGCATGAACTGCTGCAGTTCGGGATTCCAATCTGAAAAAGACAGATAACATTTTTTCGCTTTGTGTGTACAACTTCTGTTGTTAGTCAGGGCTCAGAAACACAGAAAAGCCTACATTAGGAAGGGACCTCTGGAATTACTGGTGCAAACTTCAGTAACAAGTCGAAGCCATAGATTAGGATATTCAGGACACTGTCAAGCTGAGTAGCATTTTCAATGGCAGAGATTTCGCTAATTTTTATAGCAGCCTATTCCAATGTTCAGCTGTTCAGGTGCTTTTTCTTTTCATATATCTAGACAGCATTTCCCCCGAGCAACTTGTGTGTGTTACCTCTTGTTCTGTCACTGTGCATCCTCATGCAAAGATTACACTCCTTCTCTGTACCTATAATTTAGGTATTTTTATAAAGTGTGTAGGGACATCCTCCCTCAGCCTGGTCTTTCCTAGGCTGAATAAACACAATTCATTCATCTTCTCTTTATATATCAAGTTCTTCAGCTCCCTTAACATCTTGGTGGCATCTTAATGGATTCACTTTTTTTTTCAGGCCCGTAAAGGCCCATATGTTGCTGTGACATTTGCAATTATGGTTTTGGTTTGTGTTACATTCTTTTTTTTTCCCGTCAATGCTCTATCTGTCTTCAGTGCAATTTGGGGAAGGTAACAAAAACACACTCTGAAATCCACTGCTCACACTTAACATGACCTCTGTCACACTTTGGACATAGATTAGAGTATTTCTCTCAGATCAGTCATTTTATTATTCCATTTTAAATAATTTCCAGAACTAGTTACATAATTATTCAGCTTTCAGACTATTTTTATTCTTATATATTCCTTAAGATTGCAATACAGCACAAGGTTGCAAGATGTGGGCTTAATTTTTTTGGTTTTCTCCTATGTTCCTATAATCAAAGCTGTGTAAATTATTAATTTACCAGCTATTATTAATGTTTGATATACAAGTGTATATACCAAATGATTTATAGAGAAATTAAACAGTCAACAGCTAAGATTCAGGAGAGTTCTCAGAGGAGAAAAAAAATCCTGAGTATATGTGCAGAAACTGGAGAGGGATACATTCCTCCTAAATTATGGACTTGTTACTCTCTTTCTACTTGGAGAAGCAGATACAGATGTATCTACAGAAGCATTTTAATTTGGATCAGGAGTATGCTTTTGCCATTAAACTCTCAGTCATTTCCAGTTACTTCAGTTCTTGCTGTGGAACAGTCTTGGGCCAAAAAAACAGGATTCCTTTTAGATGAAACTAAACAGTAAGGTGCGCCTGAAGTTCACATCTAACACACCCTGACTGCTGATGGGCATTCAGTCTCTTGGGATTAAAATAGATCTAATCAAGTATTCTCTAATTCAAGTATTCCCCTACAGATATCTGTAGTCTAGATATTGGGCCCTAAGCATTGAGTTCTCATTTTAAAAAAAAATTCTGTAAATTTGTGGTTACATAATTTATCTACTTGCTAATATTGGACGCAACTTGGTTTGTTATGGCTCACCACAGGGAGCTGTGCATGTGTGTGGGACAAAGGGAGACTGGTAGGAAAACCAGTGTACAAAACCTGGCAATCACAGGCACATGAGGTGAATTGTCTGTATTTCATTTTAAAAAAAAAAGGAGGGTCAATGTGTGATATATTTGTATTCAGCCTATATTGCCTGTTCATTATGCTAAGACTCATTATTTTAATGGATTATATAACAATTAACATTCTTTTTTTTTTAAAGAACTTTGTTGACACTTGTATTGAGAATGGAATTGTTAAATTACATGCTTGATATAAAGGCTTGTGATTGTTAGAAATAATCATGTTTATAGCAACACAAACCTCTAATGAGGCATGATGAACTGGGACATCTACTTCAATGGAGGAAAATAAAGTGAAACACTTTTCCTCCAAACAGAGTACGTGCTCTGTTGTTTCAGTGGGACAATCATCACGTACAAAGCAGTGTATTGGGATGTTTTTCAGCCCTAATTGCCCTGTCAGTTACAATTAGAGGTGTTAATGTAACTGTGAAATGCTACAAATTACTTGTGGCTTTTGCTCCTTATGCATTCTCAGCCTGTCTTGCACAAAAGGATATCAGAATGACTGACATCTCTTGCTGAGCCTGTTATTAAGGTTTTCTTGTTCTGTTCCCTGGGTACAGTTATTCACTGAGTGTGGATTCAGTATTATGGGTGTAAAGATTCCTGCAGCAGAATAGATCCTTTAAACATAAAGGAAAAAACGTGCATGTATTAGCCATTTCTTCTGAAATAGCTGGAGCTATAACAACAATTTTTATTGCTATACTGGTTAAAAAATTGTACTTTTTAAGCAAAGTTGTTATTGGTATGAAATAATATAATTTAAAAAATATTACAGGTGCTTACTAATTTATAGAGTTTTGACATTATTTTTTTATTATACTTAAGAAGCAGATGTATTTCAAAATCCCGCCAGTGTGATCATCTAGAACAAAGGGATCATCTCAGCAGAATGACACAGAAATTTTTGACTCTTGAAGGAAACATGAACTTGAAAGGGGAGGTCTGAGGACAGTGTATTTGCTAGTTGTCTCATTTCACTAAGCAGTATCAAAAGGTTGTCTGGTCCAACACGAATAAATAAACCAAATGGGGCAAATCAAATGAACACTGTGATACTGTACTCTGTGAGAGACAGAAAAGGAAGAAATGCAGAGGATTCACAGAAGGGTGGCCAAATTCTCTGGGTGGGTTAGATTTTATTTTCTTCCACTACTGAAAACTACTGAGTGCAGTCATTCAGTGAACTAACAGACTTACTTCATCTTGTTTTGAAACAGCTGCTTTGCATTTCTGCAGTCTTAGAGATTGCATTGCTTTTTGAAAGGGCAAATGTCTCTGACAGTGGATTAAACTCCCTAGTGTTTACTTCAGAGCTGGAAAAAACCTGACACTGCAGGATGGTTTTATCCTATTGCCTGAAGTCTTGGAACACTGAATAAATTGTACACGGTCAGGGACACTTCAGTTTCATCATCAAGTGATGGATGGCTAGGTAAAGTGACAGATATGTTCAGTTTTGAAGTATATATGCTCCTTAGTGAACGAATTTAAAATATCACTCATCATTATCGTTTGTTTCTTTGGATTAAAAACTGATTACTGAAGCCCATTATTTGTAAGGTAACATTTCAAGTGGAATTAATCCAGATGAAATAGTTTCTCCTTAATATTTTTTTTTTCTTTTACCTGTGCAGTACAAGCATCCTGGTAAAATAAATGTAAATTTTAAAGACTGTAAGGCCTGCCTATGCTTATGAGGGGAAATGTCAGCATTTGAAAATATTTTGAAAATAGGAGAAAAGTCTTTAAAGTCTTCATTAGTCTTCAAAGACGTGAACGATTTTCAGAAAGGCTTTTTTAGTTTTCTTGGAAATTTTAAATTTTGAGGGCAAACATATTTTGTATGTTAGGGAAGTTTTTATCTTATACCATTTTTCTCAGCAAAACAAATGAGCAATTGGCTAAAATTATGCAATGGTTTAAAATTGTAAATACGTAATTGTTTACAACAATTGTTTAAGCCATGAGAAGTAATGATAAAATCGGCAACTACTAAGACTTTATTTTTTTGCATAAAGACAACTATAGATTCTTGTAGAGATGTAATGACCCTGACTTACGAACCTATATTCTTTGTGTGTGTACTGACATGTGGGATAGGAAAAAAGACAATTCTGTAAACTGAAAGCATTAATGTATTCTCCAAGCAGACTAAAAAGATTGTATCACTACTGTGTGACATAGTATGTAAATGAAATCTATCGTGGTACTTACCAACAAACACTTAATTAGATGGATGTCAATCCCATATGTGCGTGTGTGTCAACTTAGCATAGTATTAAAGACCAAGTAGCAAATTTGTCAAACCTACAACATGTAATAATTAATTGCCTAATGTTGTAACTTTTTATATCATAACAGTTTGATTTTCAGTACTTCTTAGCAGTAGAAAGTGTTCTGAGGGCTGGACAGCAACACTAACACAATCACCACAAATATAGACTATGAAATATTTTTCTTGCTGAAGGGAAATGTTTCTCAAATTGGAATCTCTGCATGCCTGGCCTATAGGAGAAAAAGAAAGCTGAACCTTTTTCTGTCTAAAATATCTTGGGGATGAAGCTTTCATGTTTGCTACTTAACATTTCTAGTCTAGTCAGAGAAATGGATTTAGAGACTAAAAAAATACATTTTAATGTTGCCACAACATGGTGGATTATGTGCTTCAGTTCTTGGTCTGCAAACACTGGGAATAATGGAGCATGGTTTTAACATGGGCTTTAGGCATCTGACTTAGGGTTTTTTCATAGGCTAATCTCCTAAACAGCAGCCAGAGCTGGACAGACTCTGCAGGAAGGTGATTGGGAAGCCCTGAGTTAAGCTTCTTCTGTAAGCAGCTCTTTTGGAGAAGAAGCCACCTTTCTCCCATGATAACATAGGAAGCCTTGCCCAAATCCCTCTGATTCATCTTTCTTGCAGGCTTCCTTTCCCTTGACTTTGTCATCTGCTTAACTCAGACAAGAAAAAGGCATTTTGGAAGGTAAATGCAGTCAGACAAGTATTGCTGAAATCAAAGGAACTACTTATGTGTGTAACCACACACACAAAAAAGTACTTGCAAAGCTGGGGTGTTAGATAATGAAGTTTTTGAGGAATATGCTCTCTGTTTGGCAGAGTTATTTGTTAAATAAATAGTAACCAGACAGCACTACTTTGGCAATCAACACTATAGTATTTCTTTTCGTGTTTATGTTTAGATAAAAATGTTTTTATGCCAAAAGTGTTGCAAAGACTGACTGAGACTTTAAAAGTGGCATATTCACTCAAATATTTCACATGTGCTTTTCACCAAGGGATGACAAGTTTTATTTTTGTGTAAAAGGTCTTATGATAAACAGAAAGAACTATGCTGCTGTATTTCATAGATAGGGCAGATTTTTAAAAGAATTTGCAACTGTATTTTCACATCAACCCACAGAAACATAAAGACATTAGTTCTTTTTATTTAACAATTCTTTTTCAGATACTGGACAGTTACACTTGACCCATTTCTGTTCTCTAGAGAAGAAGGTGATTAACTGCAGTTTTTGCTACCCTACTTGATTGTAGCTATCTAGAAACAAGCTATAAAAAGGCCTGTTCAAGGGAAAGAAAGAAGGTCAGGCACTCAGTCAGACTGTAAGAGCTGGGATTACTGTCAAAATGGAAAATCTTCTCTGTAAAATAGTAACTTTTTCTGTAATAGTTTTTTCTATTATTAATATAAAATTAGCATAGGTTTTGTACCATTTTTTTTTTCTCATTTAACTCTGTAATTCAACTATTAAACTCCTGACAGAAAGAGCTGGTTAAGTTGTAGAAGACCAATGGCACCCTGAAATAGAATGGGAGATGTAGCATTGGTGGTTTCTGGGTTTTGGGTATTTGTGTAGGATCCCTAATGGCTCATGGAGAACACTAAAATTTTAGAATTATCTTGGCACAGCATAGAAAATATCTGAAAAAAAAAAAAGAAATTTATTGGGAAAACTACGATGAGCAGTAGGTAGACAGAAATTAATGTTGTGTGCTTACTGGGTGAACAGATTAGGTAACAGTTCTCCAATGAAAGGTGAAGAAGCTGTGCTGTATCACAGTCAGAATGTATTCCAAGGGAGATGTGCTGTTGGAAAAGAGGCAAGCATGTATCACAGGATGCAAAACATTTGTGTATTTTCAACTCTATCAGCACAAAGAAAGGGACAGCCAGAATAGCATGGCCAGCCAAGGTAAGGAGGGCCCTTAAAGAGCAAGTTCCTGCTGAAAGCTGTGTGACAAAGTGTTCATGCAGCAGTGTTGGGCTGTGGCACACTCACAGAGTTTGGGGTGTGTTTAGTTATTAGTTCTTTTGTGTAATTTTTTTATTATATTGGCACCATAATACTGACCAATGTTCCTATAAAAACAGAAAACAGAGAAGGATTACTGTGGGAAAGATATAGAAAGAAGTAACAATGGTTATGTCAGAGATAAATGATGATAGTTATATCTGAGAAAAAAATTGGTGATCTGTGGAGGGGCTTCACATATCTCAAGTCCATCTAATTTATTCTGGCAACACTCCATTTACTCCACATTAAATTAAGTGTCTCCATAAGGGCATTAATAGGCAATGGCATTCTCTCTTTGCACAGGCAGAAGTCTTCTCTAATTTCTCTGATATGCACAACAGTAAAGGTGCAAATTGGTGTATTTTGGTAGTCAGTTATTATTATATGGGCATTTTTGCAGGGCAGAAAAGTCTTTATCTGATTTGGGGTAAAAATTATTGTTACTTCTTCACATTTCCTTTGCAAAAGAAAAAGCCAGCAAGCATCCTGCATTGTCAATGATTCCTTACGGACAGGACACAAAGTCCTTTGAAGTCAGCTGTGGCTCGGGGATTTTACAGCTGTATAGCAGATGAGCATGCTGGGGTTGTCACAAGGTCATAGCATGCTTGCAGGGGCCTCTGGAGAACAGTCTAGCCCTCTGCTCAGAACAGGTCATCTAGAGCTAGTTTCTCAGGGCTCTATTTTGTCTCACATTTTCCTTAGGCTTTCTTTTGCTTATGATGCCCCTGTAGAAACTTCCTTTCTTATCCTTTGCGACTCTCTCCAGATTTAACTCCAGGTGGGTTTTGACTTGCCTTTCTCCCTGCACCCCATCTCTCTATTTGTCCTTGGTGCCTTGACCCTACTTCCACCTCCTACAGACTTTCTTTTGTGTTTGAGGGTAGTCAGATGCTCCTTGTTCATCCATGTAAGCCTCCTGTCTTCTTTGCTCAATTTCCTGCACAAGAAAATGGACTGTTCTTGAGCTTGGATAAGATAAACCACCTTTTTTTGGACCTCTCCGTTTCCCAGAACCATCTCCCATGGCAATTTTACAAGCAGATCTGTGAACAGGCCAAAGTCTACTCTCTCTTCCTTTCTCTCCCAGTAAGCAGGGCTCTTGAGAATAATAGAAAATATGTTTAAAGCTACTTTGAGGTCTTTAAAATATCATACCTTGGAGCTGAGCTTCAGACATTGCTACACAGCTTGCAGAATGTTAAGGCTGTGTCCTGTTCTTGTGCCACCATCTACCTGACTTTTAAATTGCATTTATAAACCTCACGTCCATTCCTGGTTTTGGACAGCGCGTCCGTATGGAAGTAACCATCTTCCCTTAGCGTGTGTGTGGTGCTGCTAAACTAAAGAATCTCTTCCAGGACATACGTTTCCTGCTCAAAGGAGTGTAAAAGAGAATGTTCCTAGCTGAGCTGCCACGCCCACAACTGCATTGTATGGAGGTGCCATTCCCTGGCATCAGTGTTGCTAAATATTAAATCATACCTACCAATGTTCCTTCTGCTGTTGCATCTGAAGATCCTGTTTTTGTGGCTGCAACATTTGGTAGCTCACTGAGATTATGTGATCAAGTGTGATGCCTTAGGTTTTAACTCTTATATTTTTCAAGTCTTGGGTTGCTTTGTGTGTAACTGTGAAGTTTCTTGTAGCCTGCTAACTTCTGTTCTCTAGTCATAACAAAGCCTCTCTGGGCCTGCCCTCCAAGGACACCCAGGCTGTCCTGGGCCCAAAAACGTGTAAACCAACACCTTAGAAGGGCAGCAAGCTGAGGGGAAATGACATCATTAGCTAAAGTTTTAATTGGCGAATTTATGCTGATATGCAAATGAACCAAACCTATAAAGATGTGAAGAACTTGTGACTCATTGTCCATCTTGGGGTCCATTTTTGGATGTAGCCTTTAGCTCCCAGGGTGCACCTTTGAAGGCCTTTCAAATAAATACCTACATTTATTCCCTTATTCCTGTTTAGTCTCTGTTTCTAGGTAGCCCCGTAAGGCATCAAGTGCACTTGATAGGGAAAAGAATTTCTGTTAAGTACATAAACCTAATCTGGGGAAAAATGTAAATAGCATGAGGTGTAATGATACAGAGCTCTGTCACTTAATTCCTGACTCCTTCTATTCTACTCGTATTAACCACTCGTGACAATCTGTGGTACAAATATCAGACACATGATGAAGGCAAACTGGGTACAATAAAGTAATGTTTACATTTCCATTATGAAATCATATTTGTGTGGCATGAGCTGGCTGAGTTTACCTAAAATATACCTATTCGGCTATCTGTCAAAGAAGTTTTAGAAGCACTTTAAAGAGTTTTCTTATTGTTTTAGATTAAGTATCCATTTCAGGACTCCAATGCCATTAATTTATCACAAGCTGTTTAGTTACAATGCACATTTGGTTCACAAGAGGAATAACTCCTTTTTATTATATTGATACACTTGACATAATTAAAATCAAGATTCAAATTTTTTTTTTCCAAGCATATCCTCCATATTTTGTAAGCTGTGAAGGAGACTTGAAAGTGATTAAAATGATAAATCCACAAGTTAGGATTTTTTCCTTAAGAAGCTCAGTATCTCTTTCTGTCTGTTAAAATCTTATCCTTTTTACTCTTGCTGTCATAGAGAACAGCTGAGTTTTTCTCAGCAACTTTACTAGTAAGTAGATGATATACATATGATTAATTTGAGTTTTTGAATTACTGTTGGTAAAAATATTAAAAGATGAAGGATCTTTGAAGGCAGATGAAAAAAAAAATATGGAATTTAAATGTCAGTCTTCTTGGGAAAGAAATACTAAATGTAATACTTCATATGAAGACTCAATTAAACTTTAGAAGGGGTTCTGAGTATTTTCTATGTATTTGCAGGGAGTGAAGTTTACGGAGTAGTAAAGTATTACCTGAAAAATTGCTAGCAATGGAAAATTATGCCCAAATCACATTTGAGAATATTAATATTGAAGTTGGTGATTTGTTAATCTATGGGCAACAGCTTTTACACAAACAAACAAAAAAAAAAAAATCTGAGATATTGAAATGTGGTCAAAAGATTTCTATAAAAATATTTGTTTGTCTGAAATCTTTCAAATTTTTAAATTTTCATACTCCTTTGTTTAGTCCCTATTTTTTACTAATTTAAGATCTTTTGGGGTATAGTGCACTACATTACTCTTTGTATTTTGCTATTATTATTTCAATTTTAAACTATAGGTTTGTCTTCATTCTAGAAGGTATTATCAATCACTAATTACAAAAGCCAGACAAGCAAATATTGAGTGATAAGATTCCGTTCTTAAACTCATTTTCCTTATCTTCCTCCCATTCATCTTGCCAATTGAATCTATTCCCTTACCTAGATAAAAATAAATTTCAATACATACTAATATTCCTGACCATTTCCCCAAAGTACTAATTATAATATCAAATAATAAAGTGCAGAAAAGAAAAAATGAAATCAAATACCTGCAAATTATCAATCTCTACAATGTTCTTTTCTTCAAGTGTATATGAATATTGGGAATGTCTGTAAACTGTTGTTTACAGACGCTTGTGTAGAGCTGAAATAGCAAAGGGTATAAATTAATTATTCATGCATAAAAGTAGCTACTTATGCATTTATACCTGTATGAAGTTGTTTACATATTTACATGTTTACATATGGTTCAGCTTGTAACTGTCAAACATGCAGAGTGGGGACCTATACTGGGTTCCATAAATTTTTGTGTGAACTGTGGTTTAAATCCATCAATTGAGCAAAAGGGTTAATAAAAATGCCTCCCAGATTCCCAGATCAGCTGTTTCCTTCCTCCCTGGCAGTGTCATAAAACCCCAGCTCACCTACCAATGTTGTGCAGCAGTCACAAGGGTTATCTTTTTATCAACCTACAATAATTCAGGCTTACCTCAATGAAGTTTTTTGGATGGAGTACAGCTGGGCATGGCATCACCTAGACTGTGACTATTATCTAAATGATGTTCACATGAAGAACATTTAATTAACTCTCCATAACTGTGCTGAATAACTTACCAGACACTATTTTTTTGAAAAAAAAAAGTGGTACAAATCAGATGGACCAAGCAGAACCAGAAGAGTTATACATATATATACATATATATGGTCCAACACCACTGATTGGCTCCCAAAATCCTTGGAGTAGGGTGATGTGTTCAACAAGATGCCATGCCTGGATTAAAGCTCAGACCAGTTAAAGCAGCCCAGCGTCTGATGATCTGGTTGGTGAATCAGCTGTGGTCACGCTTAGCTCCAGTCATTGGATGGAAGTGTGATGAGGAAAAGGCACAGTTTGAGCTGGAGCAGAACACAGTTGTATGGCAAAACTACAGACTGGGATTTAGAGAAAAAACAGAACTGGAGACTATTATCATGTTGTAGCAGGCAGGAAAAATTGTGCATATGAAGATTTTTCACTTCTGCTCAGTTAGGGGGGCAGAAGATGAAAGATGCCATGAGACAAATTTTTAAGAGTACAAATGGACTAACTGTATAGAATGGAGGAAGAAAAGGAAAGGAAATTCATTTGAATAAAGCTCAGAATGTGTGTTGAAGACTATTGTATAGTGGCAAGAATTCTTTAAATGAGTTTAATTGTCTTAAATGTGGCATCCTTTCATGGTTTTAACTAGCCTGCTGCATCTGAAACAAGGGGTCACATACATATTTTTCAACTTACAGAAAACTCTGAGTAATTAATTCAACTTGTCAACATCTTGTGGAGTTATACATACATAAGCTGTCTATCACTGTTTCCCAGGGAGTATCAGAGAAAAAAGAAATGCAGGAAATGCAGAGGCTGTTAAGCAATTTTCATAACTAAACAGTCAATAATAACTACAATGGGCAGCCAATCAAATATTTACCCTTTTCCTTAAATATTTGTATGAGATAATATTTAATAATGACTGTTTTCTTTCTTCCCATTCAAAGATTCCTAAAAAATAGGAAGAAATGTCCTGGTATATATTTCAGAGCTCATTTGGTACATTAACTCTTTTTTATTAGCCAGGTGAGTGAAAGCAGAATTGTGCATTACCTTGAAAAATGAGGGAGTTTCTTTCCTTACTGATCTCAGTCCTATTAATTTCCTTATCAGTTTGTATCTTTCAGAAGTAGCCTTTTGACAGTCATCTCAGCATTTTAAGTGCCTATTTGCTCTGTTTGGTAGCATCAGCTTTTGCCCTTGAGCTTCATGAATCATTGAAAATGACCATTCAGTCAACTTTTAAAAATCTATGTTGTCAGAAGATTTTAAGAACATTGTTAGTGGTTCTGACTATTTTACCTAAATATAGTAAAACACATTCCATACAGTAATTTAAGATGTCTTGGGTTAATGTAATTGTTCTGTGGATTCACAGAGACAGGTTTTTTTTCAAAAGGTGTAGAACACCTAATTCTTTCCACAATGTAGTCAATTTTTGTGTGTCTGTCTTTTCTGGAAGTCTTTTCATAAGCATAAATTCTTGAGTTTTATAAGAGTCATAATTTTTGCTTGGTTTATTTTTTTCCTTGTATTATTTTTTCCTTGTAACCTTAGGGGTACCACCATGTGAATATTAATTCTTGTAATGTACTACAGGTATGGGAGATGAAGGACATGGGGATGCTGAACACCTGAAGTGCAGCTGTTGCAGTGAAACTGGGTCTGACTCCAGCCCTGAATAATACACTCCATCTTAGCTGGGTTTGTTCTGATTTGAAGCAGTCTTTGATGATGTCAGGGAAAGTATGATAGGAGGGAAAAGGGAAGGAAGCATCCCAGAAGTTAAAAAATTAATTTAATGATTTGTGGCTCGTTTATGATAATTTTCCTACAGTATCCTCTCATGTTTCTTTTGTATCTGAAAGAGCATGCTAATGACTGTGCCGTAAGCTACACCGTGGAATTCTCCAGTGTGCAATCTCAGAAGAATCACCCTTTTTCCTTTCTGCTTATAATGCACTAAATTCACAAGAGAATTAGGAGAGGGTACTCAGAACCCATCTGTGCTTTCACTAGCATTACCTCCAAGGTGCCTTTATTAGTAACATAGTGCAGTCATGCATTTTAAAGACGGGTTTACCATTGATCACTTGTTCTTTTTTTTTATGTCTTCAAGCATTTCTTCATATTGATGTGGCACCTGTCACTCTGATATCCAAATACTAAACAATATTGAATGCTGCTAGGTCACAGTATAAAGTAGCACTTTCATCTCTTCTTCTGTCATGAGAAACAGTGAAGGGTTGTGTCTGTGGTTTGCTTAGCTGCACTTTTTAAAATAGCAGCATCATCAGGGATGCAAGCTGGCTTGAGGTTGTTTAAGAGTGTAGAGTCAGGGCATTCTCAAAGAACATTTTGTGGATAAAGATGTGACACAGCTGGCCTTTCAGTGACCACTGGGATTTCTAGGAAACTCCTTTCTTTACCCAGGAAAGGAGTTCACTAGTTTTCTTAGAAAAGTTGCATTTTGCTATGTTATCCTCTAAAATCTGGCAGCATGGCATTAGAAGTATGGCAAGTAAATCCCTTCAGTGAGTGTTCCCTGTCAGCATCCCAGTAAAGGAAGCTAAGTATCATCAGTGAGATTCGTGGAAATTTCGTTATAGGAATGCCTGAAAATGAGCAATTTCCTGTTTTCTTGCAGTGATTTCACTATTCTAAGAGCAATGAAAACAAACCTATGCAAAAAGAAAAGAAAGTGTTTTAAATCCCATGTCTGTTAAATAGTCTCAAAATGGAAAGGTGAAGCATTGTTTTAAATGTCCTCTTGTTATTGAAATCTCACCTTAAAATTAAAAATCTATACCAAAATAACATTAGAACACTCCACTGGATTTTTAGTAAAATGTTAAACTGCTTTGGAATGTTGAGGGCAGCTGTTCTGGTACTTTCTGTACCTACACAAGGCACAGATAAATGGACCAGCAAAATGTGACTTGAGGCAGCCTAAAAATTTATAAATGGCATATTAAAATGTTGTTGGGGGAGCAAAATGGCTATTGATACTCAAATGAGATGTTACTCAAAAATTCAAGTTATTTCTTCACAGTCCAATCTGTGTTGATCAGTGCTGATGGGATGATATCTACGTCATAGGAAACAGATGGAATCATGCATGTATGTGATAAGAAACATTAATTTAGGGATACTTTATTCTGTAGATAATGTAATCCTCAGTATGAGAAACAATTGTATGATTTGCCCTTATATAAAGTCCCTCTGTCCAATTTAAAGAAATTTTATGTACTTACTGTAATATATAAAATAGCTCAGGTGGCTTAAGCTATAGAAAATTCAAGTTTTATTTTGGATTTGATTATGTTTTTGCTGTGAGGAAATTGAGGGAAATAGAAGCTATGTGTATCCTGTGCCCTGCATATTGAAGTCTACAAAATTATTTTTAAAGGTGAAAATAGTTATTTAACATATTACAATTGAAAGCAGAAATTAGCCAGCTAATTCCAAGTCAAATTAATTTCCAGTTCATCACTTTAAATCCACATTCTGCCTATGAAACTGAAGAATTCAGTAGTTTTTGAACAATTTGATGGAAAAAAGCCAGTATTGAAAAGAAATACTGAAAAGACACATTGAAACCTGAAGATAAATAAAAGAAATACACTAAATGAGTAGCAGAAAAAAGTCAAGTTTTCATTTGCCTGTACTCACAATCAGAGATTGAATTTCAACAACTTTTGGTACCTTTAGCTCCCGTTAAAGTCAGTGCAAGTGTCTTACAATTGCACTGCAGCACTACAAATGGGACCTCCCAAGTTTGGTGGTGAAGTTCTGGAAATACAAGTTTTATCCTTAAGCAGGTAATTTTAAAGTCAACTAAAGCTAAACCTCTAAGAGGCTTGGAAGTCCAAAGAAACCACTGTATGTCACGCAACAAATCAGAGTTGAGCTGAAACTTTTAAGAGTTAAATGTATGAGACAGGAGAATAACACCAGGAATTAAACATAAAGGAGAAAAGGAACCTGTCAAACAGATCAAACATTAATTTACCTCCGAGTGACATACTCTCTGCTGTTTGGAAAAAAATACTTCTCTACATTCACTAGAAGACGGAATAAATCTGCCTATTTGCTCAAATGCATCCCTCCTCTGGCCTTAGTTGTATCCTCAGGCATATACAGGCATCTCAGCCTTGCTAATTCTGTTGAAAATATTTTTCACTACTCAAGCAAGGCTGTCATTTCTATCCCCCTGCCAGCTGGCCCTCTGCTGATATATTGAAATAACCTGTCATCTGAATGACAGCTGGCAGTAAGAGGACTTCTGGTGATGGAGTTGATTACTAAGCCTCATTGACAGAAATAAGTGTTTTTGCTCAGTCTTTCTTCAGCCTTCCTTCCGGGCAGAAGAATAAAGATAAATATTCATTGACAGACTTTGAGTTTAATGAGAATACTCAGCCATGTGGATTTATTTTTTCCCTTCTCTCTTTATTTTAATTGATATGATTCTTGGGCACAGCTTCTAAATGCTTTAAAGGTGATTCCTTTCTTTGATGCTGTTTTTTATCCTATAATAATATATATACATGCTATACTATATGTTAGTATAATACAGTTAAAGTTACTTGGATTTTTTGCTTTGTCTCTGAAACATAGAAACAAAGCCTGAACTGATATTATTTTATGCTTTCAGACAAAAACAAATGTTTCATTATTCAAACTATAATACAGGGTATATTCACAGCCTTTGAAGGCAAGAAGTGACAGTGGAAGATAAAAGGAAATTATATACTCTTTGCCACTAAAAGATGCTCTCAAAAACATGCAAGCAGAGAGCATCTTAAGAAGGATATGGCTGCAATTATCAGTGGAACTTTAGACACTCTTTTCAATGACTTCAGCAGCTGATCGTAGATAAATAAATCCACAGATACACAGATAATAATAATTTGAAACTCAGCAAAGCTGTGTGTTCCCTTGGTTACATATCATACTGGCAAGCATTGCATAAAGGAAACCCCAAATGAAAACCTGGCGTATAATTTTCAGAACTTCCTTCTTCTTTCTTTTTAAAACTATTAATCCTTCTCTCTGTAACAGGTGGATCACAAAATTTAACCTTGGTGGAAACTGAGGTGAGCCTGACTGGAAATGAATGGAAGAAACATCTCATTGTGACTGGCCCAGAGGCCCCGTGCATTTTGGGCATAGACTTCCTCCAAGGCGGGTATTTCAGAGACCCAAAGGGACTCAGGTGGGCTTTTGGAATAGCTGCTGTGGAGACAGAGGCCACCTGGTTAGTAAACACCCGAGGCTCCATCAACAGAGCTGGTCCAGCCCAATCTGAGCCCCTGCATACAGTGGATGGAGATAAGGTTCCAGTAGTGCATGTCAGAGGTCTGCTAGGAAAGCATCTCTCACATTCTTCTTCTTCAAAAAAATATTCAATTCTTTCTTTTAACAATACTAGATTTCTTAAAAACCTTTCTAAAACTAAAATGTTCAAGCAAATCCTTTGAAATGAGGCAGGTGGGAGAGACCACTACACCCCTCGAATCAGGATAATGAGGGAGTCAGACCACAGATAGCAAGGACCGTGCTCCAATGCAGAGGATAAAGAGTGCTTGAGAAGGCTTAACTCCAAGGAATTCTTCATGGCATCATATAAACTGAAGTGAAATGTCTATTTTCGTACAGCACATACTCGTGAAGACTGAAATTTTCTCAGGTATTTTTTAAAATGAAAATAAAAAGTTTGGACACATTTAATGAGTTAATATTTTCAAGATCTTGGATGTTTTTCTGGGTGTTCAGTACAATGTAATCATAGAAAGAGCAGAAGGAGAGATCACAATTTGTTACAATGCTCCTGCTAACAGCTTTCAGATTTGGTAATAACAGCTAGCCCCAATATACCCAAAGCTTTCCCAGAACGATCAGACTCTCTTAGAAAACCAATGTTATTTCTCACTATCTCTCTCATATACAGTTACTTCAGATGCTTGATGACTGGAAGGAGTGTATATTTGATGTTGCTAGTATGACTTTGAAAGGGACACTTGAAACTCTAAGTCAGGACCAATTTTTAATTAATTTTAATCACAGAACTAAATGTGAATACAAAGGTATCTTCTAAACACCAATGCACTTACACTTAGGTGTTGTAAAAATATTATCCTTAGTATCAAAGACTTTTATCATAAACTCACAGAATCATAGAATGGTATGGATGGGAAGGGAGATTAAAAATAATCTAGGTCCAACCCATGCTGCCATGGGCAGGTATGCCTCCCACTAGGCTGACCAATACATGTGGCAAGAACTATAATCCAGAAGAAAGGATATATGGTTAGAAAAGTCTTGGTCTTAATCTTCTGAGTATGCATTGAATCATTGTACAGACTTTTACAAGTCACTTTGCTTTTTTTTGATTCCCCACATAAGAGTAACATTACTTACCTAGCTGCCTTATGGGGGGCTGTAATGAATGCAAATTAAATCATGCTTCTAAAGTATTCTGATGAATTATCATTATTGTGTTAGTTATCATGAGGATAATCAAAACTGGGTGAGCAAAATTTTACACAGCATTGTCAATTGATATGAGAAAAGACAGGATAAAATTTGTCATTGGATTGTTAACTTCATATACCCTTGTCAGACTTTGCAAGCAGACTCAGGATAACGTGTGATATTTCTTATCTAGACATAGCAAGCTGAATAAGGAACAGATTGTCAGCCTAATATATGTATCACAGTAGCCCCAGGGCAGAGCAAATCTTTATGGTCAATTTATGAATGTCTGAAAGGTTTAGCTAGGAATAAAATAATGCAAACTGGCAACCTTAACTGTACTGTAATTTCCCAGTTTAAAATCTTTCTTGTTAGAATGAATCAGTTTAGCAGTGCTAGCACAGAATTGATTGTATTCTTAAACCCTCAGAATAGTCATCACTTTTGCAGTTAACACGGAACGAACTTTTAATGCATTTATTCTAATAGTTCATTTCAATAAGTACTTGTATTGAATTTGTATTGTATCCAGTCACCCTCAGGAAATGTTAGAATCTAGATCTGTGATCCAGCTTTAAATTAAATGAGCTTGTGCACACACAGAGATACTACAACAAATAACCACAATGGTTTTACCTTTAAGATTCTCAGAGAAGTAAGTCAGCATAAGAAAATAATTGTTTGTAAGTGAATTTAATGATCAATGACATGTAATTCAAAGTAATATATTTATCTCACTTAGTAGATTGTTCCAGCGGAAAAAGAAATTATGTCTACAGTGTTTCAGATATACAGTGTTCCTGTCTTATCAGACCGTGAATTTGCTTAAAAAATGAAAAGCTGTTCTACTAGGCAGATGTATCTTTCGTCTTTGTCAACACTATATTAATCGTATTTACTTTTTTTTCATTATGATGTTTTAAATGGAAGCCATCATTTTACAGGATATAAAGAAGACATTAAGCTTCCTGAAATTAATATTGGAAAAAAAATTAAATCAAGCCCATTAGTAGATTGCATTAGCCTGTAATCTTTCTTGCTGGGAGAGGAGGCTGTGGACAAAGATGTTGATACCTGAGACTGAAGGCACATAGCAACTGGAAAATTGCTGGATAGTTCTCTCTCCTTCAATATATTCTCACATTGGCCACATCGTGGAGCTACAGCTAAATGAGTCAGAGATTTTGAAGCACCCTAGCAGGTCCCCTGAAACAGCAAATGTAAAATTGAGACAAAGCATTAATTAATCTGCACTGTGTGCAAACGCATTTTAATTTTATTATGAATTTTTTTTCCTTAAAAATAGTATGCTAATAGGAGCGCCTTCTACTTTTTTCAAGACAGAGATAAAATATTCTCTGGAAAAATAAGATACATATAAATTTTCCTCCTGATTCATGCAGCTATAATTTGAAATTAAGGCACGTTACCAGAAGCAAGAAGTAATGGAGTACCATGAGAAATCTTCCTTATTGCCATCAGTCTATGCCCAGAGAAGGAGAATTAACAGTTTCTGCCTTAATTGCTATAGTTACTGAAATTGCAGTTACTGTTCTTACTCAAATATTTGGTCATAGTTTTTAAGAAGCGTTAGTAAATTTTCCTAGATAATGTCTCAGGTGGTCTTCCAGATTTGTTTGCTTTTTCTTGTTATCTTTACTGTTTTTCAGTGCATGTGCATTACTGATTTTCATAGGGTACACTTAAGGTATTTAAACAACTTTCAATAAACTTTAAAAAAAAAACAACTTCAGTAAATTTTCAATAAAGAAGCCAGTCAACCTGAGAGGCCCTGGCTCTGTATCCAGATTATTGGCTGAAGTGATTAAAGCTTGGAGAAATTCCTGTCTTTAAAGAAATGCCAGGTGTTTGTTTTCAGAAGGTTCTGGGGTTTGATCTGGGGGTGAATAAACGATTCTGAGTTATCAGACAGGCTTTCTGAAGTATTTGCCTTGAAAAGTCACTTCTCCCCAGGCTGACTGCTTCAATATATCCTGTTGTCTAAGCTAGTCCAGTTTGGCTTGAAGTGGATGATCTTGTAAAGATTCCAAAGTACTCAGGTTATATATTTTCTGTTGAAATAAAGAACTAGGAATTTGGGTTTGTTTTTTGGGGTGGGTATTTTTTGGTTTTTTGGGGTTTTTGTTTGTTTGTTTGTTTTTGGTTTTTGGGGTTTTTTTTATTTGTTTCAGGTTTTTTCCTCCCTCACAGGGCCTAGTAGCTATTTTTTTCTTTTTTTTTTTCCCCCGACTTCTTTTTCAAGAATCAGAAGTGAGCATAGTGGTTAAAATTTGTGAAAACAAAGGGGGAAGCTCATGCTGCACTGGCAGGTGCTGCAGAGAGACTGCTGCAGGAAGGTTTCTGCTGCTTGTTTAAAACACACATCAGAAGGGGAGATTTCCTAAAGGGTTTTGGACTGATCCTCTGGCCACTTCTCCTCTAACCCTTGCCTTGCCCATGCAACTATAGGTGAAGTTACTAAAAGATTCGTGCTTGAAGCAACATTTTAGAGCAAATCAAAGCATGCCATTCAGGACTGGATTTTTCCTCTCTTGGATTCCTTCCTGTATCTGCAACTTCGTAAATATTGTATAAAATGTACATACATACGTAGAATTGAAAGCGTTGGATTTAATATTCTTTGTGATTTGTCATTTTCTTTTGATACACAATATTAGTATCAAAAAGCTTGACTAATGTTTGAATATAGCTTTTTCTATACAAAACTTAGCATATATAATACAGCCTCTATTTCTTAAGCATATTTGTCTTGATTGCTAGGTTAATATCCTAAAAATTTTAAACTCCTAGTAATTTAAAAATGGTCATGACAAATCAATCCACAGGTACATGGAAATTCGTATCATTTTAGTGGTAGAAGGGAATTTTAAATGTACAACACAGTACATATCCAATTGTGGCATCTAATTCCCTTGGGGTCTGCAGGCTGAAAATATAGCTCTCTTTTTGAAGACCAGACTATGGAACAGCTAAATATTTGCAGTTCAAGAGGCATTGCACTGCACTGCAGGAACACAGAATCCCATCCATGTTTGTATGTTTACACTTCAGTCCTAACAGGTTCTTAAATGTTTAATGTGAGACGTATTTCTTCTGTCCCTAGGAAAAAAAATCACTTTCCCTCCTCTGCTAGCTCCTTTAATAGAAACAACCTTCTGAGTACTGGGAAAGACTTTTTCCTCTTAAAATACATATATAGTATTTTTAACCTTCACTTTTAGTTATCTGCAGAAAAAAAGGCCTTTTTTGTTGCTGCTATTGGTGGTGTTTTTCTTTTTATTTAGGTGCTTCTGTTATGATTCCACTGACAGCTCTGTGACTTTCTGTAGCTCCAAGAAGAGCCTTGTACCTTTGAAATTGTCATTGTCTTTTGTCTGGCTGCCAAGATTTCTGCCACTGTAGTCTCGTGATGCAATTGCAGTACCTTGTACTGCCAGCCCAGAGACTCCAGATTATGAGGAGTGAAGCTCCAGAATGGAGAAAAGGTATCAACATCCTTATTTTTTAAATATATATTCACTGTCTGCTTGGTTACGGTGGCTTCTGGGAGAGCAGGGACCCAACCTACTGCTGGCATGGAGTTATCCAAGAAAAAAATCCACCCCAAAGCCCTCTGGATTTAGCAGTCTTCTTTAGCAGATTGGAACTAGAGGTGAAGGGAAGGAGAAAAGGGAAGGAGAAAAGGGAAGGAGTGATGCCTAGGAATGGTGATTGATGGTCCCTGCATATAGCATTGAATCAGATCTATATTCAATGCCTTCTTGAAATGGATGAATTAGAAACACCGCTGTTGTTATAGACGTCTACACCTGCATTATGTACAAGGACTGTTTCAGCTGGAGAAGAGATGGCTGAGAGGGAATCTTGCCAGCCTTAGATATCTTCAGGCCAGGCAAGAGTATGGGGCCAGACTTTTTTCAGTGGAGCCCAGCAACAGGACAAGGGGCAGCGGGCATAAGCTGAAACACAGAAAGCTTTGTCTGAACATAACAAAAAACTTCTTTACTTTGAGGGTGACAGAACACTGGAATCAGCTGCCCAACAAGGTTGTGGAGTTTCCTTCCCTGGAGATAATCAAAATCTGCCTGGGTGTTGTCCTGTGCAACCTGCTGTAGATGACCCTGCTGTAGCAGGGGGGTTGAACTAGATGATCTCCAGACTCCCCTTCTAAATCCAACCTTTCTGTGATTCTGTGACATGACTGCAATTCACTGTCCAGTAGATTTGTTTGTATATATACTGAACTGATTTAAAATTAGGTGGTGTGGCATCCAGGACACATTGGACTGTCGGGAACCTGGGGGAATAGTCAGGCTTCTGGCTGCAAAAAAACCCCACTACAACCAAATTCCTGTCAGGATCTCAGTCATCTGAGTATAGACAAGCTGTAGAATGTCCGTGGTTACACTAAGTGGTATCATTATATTAGATAGTTATTTGCTAAAAAGCATCACGTGCAGGTTACCCTCCACATACTGCTATTAAACGTGACGTGCTTCAGAGTGCTTTGCCACTCAGGGGAAGTACATCCACTGTTTGGAGGAGGGCTGTGTCCTTTCTTGCAAAGCTGAGGGAATGACATCTGCAGCCCTAGTGCCTTCATCTCTATGTCGTGAGAAAAAATGATATTGATAATAATTGCCTTGCATACAGCATATACAGTGGAAACTCAGGGAAATTACTCCTATTAAGGATACTACTAGTAAGTTCATTTCTATTTTTCTCTATTTTTTAAAGCTTGTTACCTTCTAAATTTAGAAGGTCCTCTCCCAAAAATTGCCAGTCCAGAGTTTGTGTATCTCCCTTTTCAAAACACACGAAAAAGCAGGTACAAACCAAACTTGATCAAGCCAGCAGATTTTTGCTTCCCTTCCAGCCAGATGGTACTCATTAGCAGTGGACTGAGTTAAAAAATTTCCCACTGCATCCCTTTTTTTTTTCCCAATAGAAATTCTACCCAGTGTAGGCTTGAGAAGATGGACTTTGCAGCCTTTAGGAAATATTATGGAGTGTGTTAGATCCAGAAATAAAGGGACCACTTCAAAGGGAAGGAGTTCACATGTGTGAAGCTGCCTTGGCAGCCATTTCTTTTACATATACAGGAATTCTTTTACAGCCCTTGCTCGTCATAGCAGTGCTGCTTAAATTTAGGGCAAGAACAGTCTGTGAAGTGAGTTGCAAGACATTAATGAATTTAGAGATCTAAAACAAAATTATATGCTCTGACCAGAGTCTAGATAACTTAAGCCTAAATACTCTTAGAGAAGCTGACAGGTACCTCTACTGCTGATAGTTTTTCATTTATTCAAGGTGATTGCTCTTTTGGTATTTAAAATTCAGGAAAAAAAAAAGTTTAAATTATTGTTATGTGCTATACCAATCAATTCCTCATCCAGAAACCACACTTTTGTAAATAGATGTTCCCCATTAGAAAGGGCTGAGCTGGTATCCATTCCCAAAAGTCCTGCTTTCCTGTTGACAGTTTCCAGTGGAGTCCGACAGGAGAAGGTGGATAAAGCAAAATGATTTTTTAAAGTTTTTCACTAGAGTTTTTGTGAAATTAGAACTGCCTGGCCAAGCAGCACTTCTGGTCACATGAGCAACCATTTTAATGTGGTTTTATATGTGTATCTGTACATATTTATTTTTTATATGTGTGTATAAAATAACACGCTCAGGAATGTATCAGGGCATTGGAAAATTATCATCTGTCCTGTTAGGTTATTAGAACAGTCCCTGGAAGAGTTTTGATTTATATCAACTGGCACTTCCTCAAGCAATTCCCAGGCATAATTTGGGAGTTTGAAGGTTCTAGGCACTGTTCCCAATAAGCAATATGCTGCAATCACCCTGTTTTGAAGGCTGGGAGATCTCACTAGCATAGGCAAGGGCTGCTTCACACCTGTTTATCTTGGTGTCAGGAAATGTTCACAGCACACAAATGTCAATTTAGTATAATACAGATAGATCACATATACCAGAGAATGAATTGAAATATTCAGGCTCTCTGTGTGTTGGACACTCACCATTTCCAAGTAATTATCTGTCCTTCAATTTTCCATCTCGCAAACCCACACTGTCTTTGCTAGAGAGTTTGGGTTTTCATTTGGTCATTTTTTCATTAAAGCAAATGATTACAGTGTATCCTAAATTGAATGCATCTAAACAGATGCCTTCTGAATTATGTTCTAAATTGAGATGTGGCAATACCATGTGGTAACAGCATCTGTGGTGTCAGTATTAGAAAACTCAAAATATTTTTTATCTTTTTATTAGTGATACAGGGAATACAATTGCATGATGACAAACTGATGTATCATGTTTAGCATAATGAGCTCCTTTCACTTCTGAAATTTTGAACCCACATCTTCAGCTTCTGAGCTATATCTATAGAAGCAAAGTAACTGTCCACATCTGCACTTTGCTGGAAAATGCCATGGTTGCTATCCAATGGCATGTTCCTGTATATTCGTTGGGAATGATCAAGCAAGTGAGCAAGAGGATGGACAATGTGCCCTTTTGGCTTTCCTTGTAAACGTTTGCAATTCAGACAAATACGGAACTGCCCTTGAGAACTTACAAGTGTTTGTGGCGTGCGCAGTCAGTCAAGTATTATTAGGTGGTCATTTATCCATGAGCTGATTTGTCTTCCCAGAGTTTCAGTAAGAGAAAGACAACATTACTGCACTCAACAGATGGAAAATGGAAACAATAAGAAATGAAGAAGTTTTTCCAAAACTACAGAGCTGTGCTACACCTGCCAACATATTTCTGGAATTTAAACAAGTGTTTAAAGGAATGTGCATGGTGTGCATGTGTGTCTGGTGTATCAGTTCTCTTCTTCAATTACAAATTCCTCCACCCTCCATCCAGATACCAAGTTCCAGTCTAACTCTCATGCTTGAGCCTTGACTGTGCCTTTGTTTGCACCCTTGCAGTTCAGCTTTACTGGATGTAGTGTACCATGGTGTTACGAGGTGTCCCTGAAGGTGAGGGTAACTGAAGTTCTTTTTAATAGATTCCCTTGGGGTGGATTAGAGTGAAACCACCCTTAGTGATGGTTTTTATATATAGCACTGCCCCAGCTCCAGAGGGTCTTCTTCTTATCATCCTTTTCCCTTACCTGGCTAAAACCCCAGGTTGTTGCTAAATGAAGGTTGGTTTGCCGTGGTCATCCTCTGGTGGTGGGGGAGCAGCCTCTCTGCACCTGGGCTGTTCTTGTGCAGGTCAGAGGTTTTGCTACCACACACCCAGAAACTCTTCTCCTTCCCTTTGGCTGAGAGGTGCAAACCTGGCCTCAGCAAAGCACCTGCTTGCTTTTGCAAATGGCTAATTGTTTGGCTCATTAACCTTTAACATTTCAGCCGCTCACACATGGGTGCTCAGTGCAAACTGTGAAATAGAGGTACACAGCTGACCCCTACATTTCTTGTTGTATCCATTTATCAGATATTGAGTTTCAGCTTCAGTTTCTTGGGGTTTTTTCTCCCTAAGTCTTTTCTTCACCATATTTAATAGACTAGACAGATTATTTGTAACTTCCCATAAACTTTATGCTACAGTGACCTCTATATCCAGCTGAGATGGCTTCAGTTTAGTGATAACCAGGTAAAACTTTTCTTTCTTCTGCTGCATCTGCATTTGTTATAGTTTTCTGCCTCCAAACATTTTCCCTCTGGATGATCAGTTCTCCTTATCTATCTTTTGGGGACCAAACAGTTAGCCCTTCCTCTGGCAGTTTAGTGGTTATTCCCATGTCTAGATTGTGGTCTTCGGCACCGAAGAAACCCAGGTGTTACAGCAAGTCTGAAACAGCCAAAATATATGCACCAAAATACCTTAAATTCCTGCCAACCTGCTTCTAATCTCTTGCTCACAATCCAAAAGACATAGGCTGCCCATATTTTGCTTCAGTTTTTCAATTGTTAAATCTTTGTGTGACTTTTGTTTTGCTAGCAATTACAGTGGAATGTCTGCTTTGGAATTATCTGTTCATAACTCCGAGGCAGCAAGAATTTTCCTGGTGGTATTGAGAGATACATCATCTAAGTGACTCCATGCAAGTATTCTTTTGCATTTTTTATTGCAATGAAACTTAAACAGAGGTTCAAAGTGAAATTTATGTTTGAAGTTCAGATCTTCAAGATCTCTAAGTTGAAGCAAAGTTATTTCCCTGGCTAGCAGGTGAACACCCCAGACAGACTCAGCATCATGGTATCACCATTTTGGTCTCGTTCTTGCCATAAGTGAGATCCTAACTCCTCAACCAGGTCAAGGTAGCCCTTCTGCCTTTTTGGAGAAACAGTGCAAATAAAGGCTTTGGCTTTGGAGTCACTTTGGGAAGCCAACATAAAAAGCCTAGGATTGGAGCAGGTGATTTTGGTCATGTACCCATTTTTGTCAGCAGCAACTGTACTATATTAGTCCTTTCATAACCTTAGTGAGTTCTATTTAAAGTTGATTAGTCCTTATTCCTGTTTTTCATGTTTGGAATACTATTAATAACTGTGATTTGCTAATGGTTAATAGCACCTTCATTTACATTCATTTGTTTTTTTCATTATTCAGTTTATCTTTTCTTTCTATTTAAGTATTTCTCTTTTTCTAAAGAGAGAACTGAAATATCCTGTTATAGTTTATAGAAGTATATTTACTCCTTCCATCTTCGATTGTAGCTGAGATTTAAAAAATTAAATCTTTCTTGGTGTATATTTCTGTCAGGTGGTATTAATCCTCACTTCATCATCCTCCAGCTATACTCCAGCATTCTGATGACTGGAATTCATCTTTCCAATTTGGTGATGTTGTTTGTCTCTGTACACTTTTTTTCCCATAGAAATACTTTTCATGATGATGGTTTTTTTTTCCTCCTGTCTAATCAGTTTTTCTTTCTCCTTCTTTGTGATCCCTTTGTCTAATTTTCTTGCCCTCAACTACTGTATTCAGATTTTTCTTTTATTTTCAGATGAGTTCTCTGCTTCATACATCTTAAATCCAGAAATATTTTCAATTTCAAAGTTCTCTATGTTTCCTTATTTCTCCCCTTTATTCCTTTTGCTTCCTCCCTCCCTTTTTTTTTTTTTTTTTTATTAGCTTCTTCGCAGTTGATGGTTTGCTTCTCTTGTGTTTCATGTTAACTCCATTTTGGTTAATAGCATTCTTCCTAATAGTACATGTACATGTGTTTAAATACATAGTTTCTGCATCTAGGCAAACAATTACTGAGCTTTTATGCTTACCAGGGTTGCACCAAGTAGTGGTGTCAAACACAGGATTTGTCTCTTACCTGTTTGAGGTATCTGACGTAATGGAAAGCTCATCCAGGCTTTAGATGTTCCAAAAATTTCAGTAGAAATCTTCTAGTCAAACTGTTGGCTCAGTCCTTGACTGTTCTTATTATTCTCTTCATTTAAAGGAAAAAAGTAAGTAAATAGGGATTTTAAAAAGATATTTCCATATATCTGCAGTGCAAAATGTCTGAAAACAGTCTTTATCTAGAGTTTTCCTCTCTTTGAAAGCTTCAAAGCTGACATTTTATCTAAGTATGTATATGTGTATTTCTGCTTTGAGAAGGAGTTAGCTGCATCCTTTACTGTTATAAACACAACCCAGAATGTGACAAAGTATTTAATGAAATTAAGGTAGTCCAGGTGACTAGGATTTTAAAATTTTTATTCTTCTAGTTTTTGAGCTCCTAGTATTAGCATTTGATGTAGTAATCAGGAGTCTTGCCTAATATATGTGTTTTTATACTACAGCTTCTCACAGTATTGCCTGTCTGCTCATAGTACATACCAAGAAACCAGATATCCTGTGGAGTTGCCTAGCTAGAAGTGTAGGAGCAGGACTTTGCATTTGCCTTCCTTGAACTTCAAGGGATTCCTGCTGACCCATTTCTCCAAGTCAGGGATGCCTCTGAATTGCAGCCCAATTCCAGCCTATTGATTGCTCTTCAACAACTTGACATCACCCACCAACTTGACGAAAGTGCATTTCCTTCATTTGTTTAAGCTCATTAATAAAGCCATTAAATAGTGTCAGCCCCAACTTTGGCTCCATTGAAGTGGTTTTCAATTAAACATTGTTCTACTGATCACAACTCACTAAAATTAGTGATCCAGCCAATTTTACAACTACTTTACAGTCCATTTACCCAAACTACATCTCACCAGCTTGGCTATAAGGGTACTATGCCAGGCCATTTCAGAGTCTTTGCTGAAGCAGGTTGTAGAGCACACTTTGTCCTCCCCTCACCCACAGAGCCACCAGGACAGGTGATGACCCCAGGAGGGTCGGGCACAATTTGCCTTCCCTGTACCTGTGCTGCCTGTTCTCAGGGCTGCTTTCCTTTCTCCTGTTTCTACCCATTCAGAAATAAAGGCCGTGAGTATAATGAACTTCAAAATCTTTGAAAGCTTATCATGATGCATAATAAAGACTGTTAATTTTATATACATGAATTTATTTAAGAACATACAATCTGAGAGCAGGGAGAACACTGCAGTTACATTCATGCTTTCAGGTTTCTCATGATCTCAGTTGGAATCTCCTTTTCTTGATGCCTTGAGAGGCTACCTAGACACAGAGACTAGATAGGAATAAAGGAATAAAGGTAGGTAGTTATTTGAAAGGCCTTCAAAGGTGCACCCTGGGAAGCCAAGGGCTCCAGGCTGGACCCCAAGCTGGACCCCAAGATGGACAACAAGTCATGAGTTCCTCACACCTTTATAGGTTTTGTCCATTTGCATATCAGCATAAATTTGCCAATTAAAACTTTAGCTAATAACGTAATTTCTCCTCAGCTTGCCCCCCCTTTAGAGGCTTTGGGCCTGGACAGTCTGGGTGTCCTTGAAGAGCAGGCCCAGACAGGCGTTGTTGACTAGAGAACAGAAGTTAGCAGGCTACAAGAAATTTCAGAGTTACACATTAGGCAATAAAGGATTCAAAAAATATAAGAGTTAAAACCTAAGGCATCACTCTCATTAGACCTTGTACAGAAGGCAGTACCTTTTTAATGCCAATTTCACTAGAAATTCAAATAAAGGATAGCTGTTGGAAATGAACTAGTAACTACGTCTGGATTCAGGATGATATTTGCAGAAATAAAGAGTTGCAGTTTTTGCAGTACAAAGTATATCTTGAACAAAATTTTAGTGACAGGTGAGATAATGGAGTTCCCTAGGGGATGTAATGAAAGCTAAGAGAAAGGGGAAAAAAAAAGGCCATAAACCAAAATCCAAATCAGTTTGGACTGCATTTATTTAATCTTAAATGAAGAGAAGTGAGTAGAAGAGGAACCTCCCAAAGGTTTGGATGATCTGTGAATGTAAAAGCAGCGCAGGGCTGCGCTCGAGGGTATAAATTGCACCTCTAGAATTTTCCTGGCATTTCTCGGGAAAAACTGTAGCAGAACAGTTTACCTCACATAAGACTTTGGTCAGTCTGTCCAAATCAAACAAAATATATCATCTGGGCACAAGGGAACAGTTTGTCTTGTGCAGCAAAATTCGAGGAAATAATTTGGTTTGCAGATGAAGGGATGGTGTGTGTGGAGGGTGTGTGTGTGGTGTGATGGTGATATTATAAGAAAAAAAACCCCTTGTTTCAGGGCCTAATTTAGTTTCTGCAAAACTGATGAGAGTCTTTTATTTAATCTCAGTCACAGAGAAACTGATCTCCAGTGGTTAAACTATTAGTATTCTGGTCTTAGTCAGTGAGATAAACATATCAATTAATATCCAGAAGAGAACCTTTATAGATTGAATTGGATGCATTTAGGAAGGCTTTTACACGTCTGTAGATGGCATTAGTGTACTATATGCAAGGCAAAAATAATCAATTATGATGATAAATCTTTCTTTCCTGACTTCTGTTACCAAGTAATCAACCTGGACAGTTGAGCAAGTGCTCCAACATCTAGGATAGCAATCTCCTGAAACAGAATACAAAGTAACAGGAAAAGCAATGCGTTCTTTCTTTTGTTACAGATAAGCATTGACTCCCTCCATATTGTTGGAGTCAGCATTTTTCATAACCATTGTCTAGCAGGCACTCAGAGAGACATTCAAGTTCAACATTTATTGATTTTTCTCCTGTTGGGTTATAATAGAAAAGTCTTCCTGGATTCTGATTTACAAAAGCAGAAGGTGGACTTGATGTTCTTAACTAGAATATATGGAAATGTGTTTATAGAATCTAAGGAGAGAAGAAAAGCTGTTTGTGCTCTTTCTACGCTCCCAAAAGTAAATATTTTTTGCAACAAATAAAATATTTGTGAAGAATATTTCTAAATTAAGCTTTTAACAGGAGAGATTATGCTGAGGTAGAGCCTATATTGCCTGCCCCTAAGCAGGTTCCAGGCATCAGTCTTTTTCAGCAGCAGCTGAGAAATCTCCTCTGTGGCACAGAGTATATTTTGCCATCAAGTGGGAACTAGTGACCTGTCAGGATCTGCACTTTTGACCTGCAGTGCGACAGCAAAAAGATTTTCAAGCTTTATAGTAAGCTGAAACATGACACTTAACCTCTTAAGGGCATTGAACACAGGACCTATAAAATTGTGGCTTAAAAAAGTATACACAAATGTGCAGCTTATCTTAGATAAATCTCACAGAACAGAAACTATGAGATGGACAGACTAGCTTTTCTGAAGCAGAGGCCAGAAACTGCAAAATGCTGGAATAAATAATCAGTCTTTTTATATTAATTGGATTATTTGGAGTCTTAAACAATCCTATAATACTTTCAGAGCAGGGTCCACAATATTGTAATGGAAGTGTTCAAGGCCAGGCTGGGTGAGGCTTTGAGCAACCTGGTGTAGTGGAAGGTGTCCCTGCCCATGGCAGGGGGATTGGAACTAGGTGATCTTTAGGTCCCTTCCAACCCAAATCTTTCTATGACAGCCAAGATGACTGGGATTCCTGTATGGTCTGCGCTGCATAAAGGAGCACATCCTTTTTCTAAATTTTTTAAAGACATTCAGTAAATCTATTGCCATATTTAGGATGAATTGTAAGAGTAGGTATCCGTAATTGTGCTAAACCCTTACATTTAGGCAACTTAAACAACATCCAACTAGCCAGATATAAGTACATAGACCTATAAGAAGTCTGCTGAACCTCAGCTGTGTTCTGCTATCAAAAGCAAAATCACATAATCACTCCTGCATGTTCCGTAAGCTTTGTGCTGCAAGCAGTTTGGCTGTGTAATCTCTTCACTCTCTTGAAAAGCTATTTTTTTCATTTCCTCATTCAAGTTATTTCCAGGGATATGTCCTTGGCATATCAAAGTATGCAAAAAGACAGTATTAGTGATGCACATTTCAGTGATAAGAAATGCTGATAGGTTTGGGTTTTGCTGTCTCCTGTGCCTTTTTTTTTCCTTAGCTTTTTCTTTTTTTTTTTTAATAATTTCCATTGCAGACATGGACTTCATTATCACTTGCCAGTAATAAATACTTAATGTTGTAACATCGCTTAGTCCTAAACATTGACTTAGTTTATGTGGCTTCAGTCATTCTGAGTAGGTTAAGGTAACATTTTTTGCTGTTTCAGGTGGTGATTTTTAAAATAGTTTGCTCAAGTAGTAAAGCCATAACCTTTACTAACCTTTACCTGTTCTAAGCGACCTGGGTTGTGTCCATTCCTTTTTCTATACAGGACTGAACAACATTGTTTAGTGACAGATTTTCCTATTTATACTTTCATATAGTTTTTACCATTCTGAAATGTCTGAATAGCCAGGGCAACTTCAATCTGCTCTTCCTTTTCCCTCACCCGGAACTTAACATCAATGACTATAATCTATCAGGGGTATGATAGAAGGTAAATTAATTCTAAATAGTCAGCATTTGCTCAATGAGTTGAGGCAGTGCAGACTTTATTTTTTGGTTTTTTTCTTTATACCTTGCTGATGCTTTAGAATTTTCAAAAACAAATACTACACCACTTTCTCTTGAGTACTGTAAATACACCTGCTTGGTGTAGTGGCAACAAATGCCCAGTGGCTTATACAGAACACCAGCTGTGTTGTATAAATTTGTAATAAGCAATTTGGGGACAGAGATTGCTGCAATTTTAAAGAAAAAAATCTCCATATGATCTCTATGCACACTCCAGTATAATGGAAACCATCAGAGTATTCCAGTCACAAGTTTCAGAATATTAGAAGAAAAAAAATTGCAAAATGTGTGTCTATTACTTTTCCATTATGCTTTTACATTTTGTCACAGCCTTAACCTGCTCTCAGCTACCAAAATACTGTTGTCCAAGAGCCTGATTTTTTTTAATACACACAGGATTTTAAGAATGTCACCATTCCAGAGAAAGAGGGCTTTGGTCGCACCTGCCAGCCTGAAAAGATCATAATGGATTTATCAATACATCCACATTTTCCATGGAACACTTTCTCAGCTTTCTATGTAGCAGTTTTATTGAAATCACATACTTCATCTCTCTATTCCTCAGATAAAGGGCTCTTTTCACAGGAAAGTAGCCAAGGTCATAGATTTTATTTTCCTTGCTAATGAAGAGTATGGAATACACTGAACACAACAAGCTAGGTTAGTTAATGCCTTGGTTTAACCCCAGCCAGCATCTAGGCCCCACTCAGCTCACTCCCTCACCAGCAGGATCAAGGAGGCAATAGGGAGAGTAAAAGCTGGAGAACTCATGTATTGAGGTAAAGACAGTTCCATGGGGAAAGCAAAAGCTGCTCATACAAGCAAAGCAAAACCAAGGAATCAATTCACTGCTTCCCATGGACAGGGAGGTGTTCAGCCATCCCAGAAGAGCAGGACCCTACTTAATGGTGACTTGGGAAAACAAACACCATCATTCCAAATGTCCCCTCTTCCTTCTCATTGCCCTGGCTTTATATACTGAGCATGATGTCACATGGTCTGGAACATCCCTTTGGTCAGTTTGTGTCACCTGTTCCAGCTGTGTCTCCTCCCAGCTTCTCGTGCACCCCCAGCTTCCTTGCCAGCGTGGCAGTACGAAAAGATGTTGTCTCTGTGTAAGCGCTGCTCAGCAATAATGAAAACATCTCTACAACACCGTGTTCAGCACAAATCCAAAACACAGCCATGGTCAAGAAAACTACCTCAGCCCAAACCAGCACAGCTGAGAAGATAGAATTTGCACAGCCAAGTAAAAAGAATTTGCTGTAACTGGACTTGGTTCCCATTTGTTGTAAATTGGCAGTGTGGGTTTACAACATCACAAAAAATGCCCCAAGTACTGCCAAATTCTCTCAAATGTACTTCCAGATTGTTAGTAAACCAGTAAGATTAATCATGTAGCTACACTAACTGGGGTCACTGAACTGCCATGTCTAATTTTGCCCCGGTCTCTCATTCTGCAAAGATCATTTCCTTAGACCATCCTTTGGCTTGGTCACTCTTTATCAGTCTTCCACCTTTATGTCAGGTCCACCTACTTCATCACATCTCAAATGATACTTGTATTTGTTACTGCTGATCTCAATTTTATTGCAAAACTGAATATGCTGATCCTAGCAGAATGCCAAAATATTTAAACAAAGCATAATATTGAGAGTCCATGCATCTTGTTCACTGTTTAGAACTGTAGCAGTTCTGCTGCTGTCCACTCTCTGGTTGTGACGAAGTCAAGGGGAAATGACATTAAATGTTGTTGGTGTCTTCATTGCTCATGCTTTAAATTCCATATTCATGTTGACTTCCATGTATTTTGGGTGTTTTCTTTAGCTCTGTCTCCAGCATTTTGCTGTACTGCTGATGTGAGTATGTACAGCTTGTAAAAACTACGAGTGGATCTGAAAAGTGAACAGTGTGACTATTGGAGTCTTTGTCATTAGCAGTGAATAGACTGTCTTGGAATACAGAAAATAGATTCTGTGTTTAAGTAGCTGTTTCAATAAGGCTTTGGGATAGGTTAAAATTTTATCATAGCAATGGCAGGAAAAATTCTATTTTTCCATCTGTTACTATCAAGTGACAAATTTTTCTGTTTTCTGACTGGTTTTGCTTTGATATATGGAAATAGGTCAAGCGGTATGAAAATAATGCTGAGCAGATGGTGTCACAATGATTTAGTAAAAAGAAAAATTTCACATGTTCATGTTTGCACAGCAATAGTCGTACTATATAATGGATTTTCCCTCTGCTTCACGTTGCCATTAAAAAAACACTTGGGACAGAAGTGACAAAAAAGATCTGGATCAATCTCATGTTTCAGCTCTTTCATGTTTTTCCACAGTTCTGAAAATTGAGCCAATTGAAAGCTGCAGTAAAATGGAGAAGTATCTAAGTGGATTATATTGGTAAATTTTCTACTGAGAAGCTACTGAGTCTACTACTATATAAATTTGCAAAGGTTTTCAAGCAGCTCCTTCTAGGCATTCCTGGTCATTTTCCAAACTAAAAGTTAGGGTTGTGTGCCACTCTAGGTTTTGCATGGCTTTTAATTTTGTTTTTACAAAACTTTATGTTCTAGCTTTTGCTATCTTCATTCAATGATCAGATCTCTAGGGAATGAGGAATATCCACACATACATGGATGGGTTCTGTGATTAGAAAGGAGACCAAAGTTCAGGCCTATCAGCAACCAAAAATGACTTCACAATTCACATTTATTTATTTATTTATTTATTTTTGCCTTTTTTTTATATATAACCTATGTATATATGTTCATGTGATTATTCTTAACCCTCAGCATCATCTTCCAAAAATAAATTATATTTTTCTCTCAGTCTTCAGATGTAGAGCTCAACTGATTCAATAAAACAGAATGAGGTGGCCATAATCCAAAAAAGTTTCTCAAGTGCAGTAGAGAGGATTAGAGGTGGTTAGTATGATCTATTACGAAGCTGTTGGGCGTTTTTTTCCCTTGTATGATATTTGCTGAAGGACAGCATCGAGTGTAATAAAGTCTGTGTTAATGCTAGGAACTGATGAAAAGTTATCGTGTTATATTTTGAACAGAAAAGAAGCTTTATGGTATTCCTATCAGAAATGCACTCATCCTTTGAACATCTTCCCTAGCATGAGCAGCTTTTTAATTTAATTGGCAGATCAAACTGCACATTTACCAGCGGAAAAGGTTACTGTACATCACATAAATTAAAGGCCACCTAGCAACATCTTTAAGAATGAAGCTTGGTACTAAGTTTATGTAGGATTTCAAAAATTAATTATTTTAGCTGGCATTAATATTTCAGTTATTCGTAAATTATGCATTAGAATGTAACTGCAGAACAGGGAGAGATCAACTCTTCAATTTTGGTTGAATGTAAATTACATTTACACTCATTGAAAGTCTCCTTAACCCTGCCAGTAACATGTAAATGGCCTTCCGTATAAATGAGAAACAGGCTGACTATGGAATTTTGTCATAAAGAAGTAGAAGTTTTGCTTTTTTTTTGTTTAATTTCAGAATCTTAAAAATAATTATTTAAAAAAAAAATGAGGATCTAAGTGTACAAAAACTTTTAATTGTTCAGTGGCTGTTTTACTTTCACATACCGAAGATATTTAAAATATAAACTTTAAATACTGTCTTGCACTGATAACTAATTATTTTCAATTTCCCTTTCCCTCTTAATTTATGATTTTTAATATTATTACAGAACAAGTATTTTTAACATTATTACGGAAAGAGTATTTTCAGACAGTCTTTCTCTTGCTGGAACCTCATTATATACTATACATCTGTCTGAAAGCATTATTTAGGAACTGGGAAGGCCAAATTGAGTAGTAGAGTACTGCATTTTAAGATGTAGTGATGGAGTTAGAAATTGATGTATGGCCTATCAAGTTGTTATTGAAATCCATCAGGAGTAATTTTTATTTTTTGGTTGATTGGTTGGTTTTGTTTCATTTTAATATGAGAATGGGCATCTTTTTGTTATTGCAAAGATTAAACTCATTTGAAACATGGCTTTTCCCAAGTTTGTGTCCTAAGGATCACGAAGGTTTGTTTCTTTTTTCAATGGTAAGAATTTATAGATCATGAAAGGAGGACTACATTGTGAGGCCCTTTCAGTGTAGGACAAAGTTTGCTAAAAAGTGTATTTATTTGTTTCACCAGTCGAAGAGAAGTGTGTCTCTTGGCCCGTGAAGTAGAAACAATCACAGAATTCATGTTAATAGTTGCGGTCCACATATCATAATGGAGTAAATATGTTAATTTAGAACAGACTGAAATGCTTCTTAAAATTCTTATCAGAGTTTTAAGAAAGTGAGAATATGCTGTAACGATGACAATTTTAAATGGCTTTCCTAGGAAACTATAGTTTTGCCAATTCTTCCATTTAATGTGACTCAGAAGGTTTAAAATTGGATATTTAAAGTGCTCTGTACCGCATTTTACAAATCATTAGTTTCTCAGATGAACAAGTAAAAACATCATTCAGAATTTGTATTTGTGGACAAAAATGATACGTTCTATTAAATCACATTATATATCTAAAAAAATAGACATTTTTTGAGGATACAGATCTGGAAGAGTTGATCAAGTAGAAGTTTTTCTCCTTCAGAGAAAAACCATGGCTGATACCCATTTGTTTGTCTTGGCCTTAACCACACTATCACCATAAGATGGGAGATAATAATATAATTTTTTTTCAAGAGTGCACACTACCCAACTGGTAAAAATATTATCCTAATTATTGTTACAGAGAAAAAATAAAGTACTCAGTGTTAAGTCTCCAGTGACCTCCCATTATTTAAAACCCATATTTTAATAACCTGTTGTTTTAAAGAATTGCCTGTCTTCTGAAGTAGTTAGAAATACTCAGGAGTACCAATATTTTTCTCCAAAGTGTCAAGAAAATTCATGATAAAAATTTTGAGATTACTAGATAATTGTCTATCTATTTATCAGTCGGTCCCTACATCTAAAATAAAAGCTGAAGATTCATTCCACAAATATTTTCTGTCAGATTCTGTATAAGATTATTTTATTATTTTAATTAAAAGTTCATTTGATATTTTGTCTTCTTTCTGGTTCTCAGAATAAAGTCTTTCTTCTGTCAATTTTTATGAGCACTTTTTTATTTCAGGTTTTGGTCTTGTGGGAATATTTTCAAACATTTGAAGACAAAGGAAACAACTGTGAGTTAAAATAACTGCAGGTATTTAAAGTAGGTGCAGACATCAAGCTTCTTTTGAGTAGAATGCACACACTTTATTTGTACCCTGGCTACTTTACAAAGAAAAAAAAATGAGAAACAAGAAAGTCATCTGCCAGCAAAAGAACTGAAAAATATTTCAATTTTTCAATGTAGGAGGAATGCTATATTTGTGGAATGTGGTTATGCATATAGAATTATCCATTGAGGTAGTCTGAAGCAAAATATGGTTGGAGCTTCTCAAAAAAACAGATGAATTAAGATATTCTCTGACAGGATTGTTGCTACACTTCTGATAATAAAAATGGATTCTCAGTGCAGGGTTGGAAAATATGTGTTTTTTTAAAATCACAGATTACGGTGTAGAATTCAATGAATCTTGTCAGAAGTTGAATGGAAACCACATATAACCATGCCTTGCAACAGGAGAAGTGAAGATGGGGTTCTGCAACAGTAAGTATAGTTAGCAAAGAGAAATGTATTCTATTTAGCAGAGAGGACTTCGGAATTGAAGTGGAAAATTCAATGTATACATTATAGTTTGCTTTACATGTCATGGAATTTGATTCTTTACTGTTGCCCAAACGCTTTTGAATTCTGCATCTGAAACACAGATGTGATACATAAGCAATGTGGTTAATGCTGCCTAAATTAGAAGCCTGTGCTCACCTTTTTTATTTTCCCAGAAAGTGAAGTGCCTCTGACAGCCTTTGAAAAGTAATGCAGAGGGCCTGGGGTGAGAGATTTCTTCTGATGGTGTGTAACAGAGCCTGGAACCTGCAGGACAATCCCAGGCTTCTTTTCTCTCAGCGAGGAGCCAGGCAGCACTAGACCTACAGAACATTACTAATGAGGATCTTAAGACAGCTTTAGAATTTAACCCTGAACTAATGAACAGTATAATTATATTTCATCTAAAAATTTAACAGAAGTGGCCTCCAGATACCTATGGTACTTTATGGAGAAGGATATACAAATGGGAGATGAAAAGGGAGATGTTGAACTATGGCATATCAAGGTAAACAGCATGAGCTATGCATAAGATCTTACTACTCAAGGATGTGAAATATTTATACTTATGGACAATTTAATTATTCTATTGGAAAATGAGAGATTTATACATGAATGTAATAGTCTATAGAATCCTATGTTGAACTGATTAAAAAAATATATTTTTATATGTATAGTTATGTATTAGATTACTTGGTTTGAGATTTCCTGTCATCTGTTGTTCATTTTTTAGTACACAGTAGTATGCTTATTATCTTCCAGATGGCCCTAAATAAGAAGGCTTGTGAATGGGATTCTGTTTGATAGGACACTTAATTTAGATATCTATATACACGTATTTATTCAGTTTTGACTGTTCTTTGCAAGGACAATAAGGGTTATATTTTAGACAGAAGGTATTTTCATCCATACAAAAATTACTGTGATACAACTATGACTGAAAATTTTTGGAAAAAAAAAATATTTTTTATAAGCAGAAAAATGTAAAAGGGTTGCAAAGCAAAGGTCAGTAGCAGAATGTGGGCTTAAGAATATAATAGAGAACAAAACAAGTTCAGGAGATCATGCAACAACAATAGGAATGTAAAGAAAACCTGAGGGAGTGGGTTAAAAATGGATCATCTAGGCAGGAAGCAACTGTTGTGCTCTATGACCATATTTCTTTCCCATGTGGTCAGAAATTCAGAAGGAGTTCCAAAGGCTGCTCCTGATATCTCATGTAATGAATAGGTCAAAGGACAGAAGAAGCCTTTACAATTCTGCACCTCATTGTAGTCATTGCACCATCAAAAACTTCTGATGAAAGATGGAAAGTTTCAATTGTTCTGTAAAGACTGAAAAAGGTCTCTGCAGGCATTTCAAATGAATAGAACTGGGGGAAATCGTAAGTCTGTTAAAGAGAAGATTTCAAACTCCAAATCTTTGCTAAGGAACAATTCAAAATACAGTTTGACCCTGCAGGATATAAATACGCTCTTTTCTGTTTCTTTTCCTACCTAGCTAATTATGTATCACCTTACAATTTGACATGGTAGAAGCCAAAATCTATTGTGATTTTCTAAAATGCATATGAGGAGAATATGAATGTGAAGCTACGAGTCTGTGTCCTTCTTTATATAATGTAATGATATTGTGTTCCTTTTTTTTAATACCCAGACATCAAAAAGATATGACCAGTGTACAGAGAATTCAATTTAGTTTTGACTAATTGGATGTGATAACAAACTTTTGTGTTGAAAGATAAAAGAAATTCTCTTCAATGTATTGAAAGGAATGTAAAGGCAATGAAAGTAAGAAATGAAATATATTCCCATTGAGAGAGATACCCTCCTTTAATTTATAAAAAAATGAAGGAATTTCATTAAGTAAGATACTGTTAACTAGGGTCAAAATAGTAGGAAAGAAAACTATAAAAAAGGACTGTTCTCAAGTTCTCTTTTTTAAATGGAAAATACACACTATTTTATGATAGGGCTATCCTGTTCCTTTTTCTTTCATTGTTTTTCCTTTTAAACACAATTTTGTGTTTTGTCATTTTGAAATAATTTATTTCAAGATCATTTATTTCAATTTAGGTAAATCCAGAAAAATTCTTTCAGATTTCTGCTGGATCACTAAATGCAGAATAAAAGATGAGACAAAATTCAAATATGTGCATAACCAACAGAGCACATGTATTTCTTTTGAGTATCTAAAGGGAAAGCGTGTGGCAAGTGTCATTAAGGTGAAGAAATGCTGTAGAGTTGATTTGCAAATAAAACATTTTTAGATATAGGTACTACCTTTAGTTTTGGCAATATCCCAAATAGTTTTTTCAGTTCTTAAAAATTTTATTGCCAGTTGGATTAATTTTGTTAATCTTTCAAGCACTGGAAATGAAAAGCAGATGAATCCATGATGTGCCCAATTATCTACTCCTTAGATAGCTCTATTAGTTGAAATAATGGCCAAGAATACTTGATGACTGTTCTGTTGAAGCTGTCTCTTGATGAGGAAAAGAAGGCACACTGGGACAACTTGTCTTTCCCAAATGAGTCTTCCAAATTTAAATGTGGGTCTACAGGATTATTCAGTACCTATGGCTTTTGCATAGTGAAGAGGTTAACATAGGCTTTTTGAATTATACTGGATGACACTATGGTAATTGGACAAAAAAAGGCCAAGATTTTAAAATAAAGTCTTCTGAATTTCTGTACCATTCCTAGAAGTTGCTTCTGCCATGCTTCCTGTTTGAAATTTAGCTACAGATAATGTTGCCACACTCTCACTGGCAACTTACATGACTTTAGAGTGGCAAAAAACAATGCCAAATTAGCCTCCATAGAGTATTCAGTACTAAACTGGCTACCAGATTGGAAATTATTATGGAAATTACCAAACAAGCGTTATGGAAACTAGAATTCTTAAAGGCTGGCACTCTTTTTCAAAAATGTTTGTCAACTGATGAGTCGGCAAAATTCAGATTATTGCCCTTATTCTGTAAAATTGCAAAATAACAGAAGGAGAAGCAGCTGGAAGAGGAGGAACAACAGCAGGAGGGATCATAAAAGCACCAGTTTGGGGGTGATTTACACCCTGCTCACTGGCTTCAACATACTACTAATTGCAGAGGGGACTTGAAAGGAGAACATGAGCATGGGAATGAGCAATGGGAAGCATTAAGCCATGACCATATGTAGAAATGTTTTGAACTGACAGGTGATACAAAACCATATTTTTATAATAATCCTCTTGGGTGCCTGTTCTTAGCCATATCTTTTTGCAACATATCTTAACTGTTCTTATCTTGGTAAGGTTGGGATATATGCAAATGAAACCTTACTGTAATTAGAAGTCATAATTATCTGGGGCAAAGAATTCTCAACAACTAACGATTAATTTTGGAAGATAAGGAATCTCCATTTGCTTTTTTCTCATATTGAGTAAAAGGAGTTTTCCTTGCTTGGAGGATGTGTTGTTCATTTGGCTTAAAAGCAAAAAAAAAGTGATTTGTATGGTAGTAGAATTGATTTTGCATGTGAAGGTACTTTTCTTAACCTAACCTCTCTTTTACTTCATTTGTATTTAAGCCTATAATGCGATAGAAGGGGGAGATTTTAGTAAGACCTTTCTACCTTGATAGAGTATACTGAAATATAACAAAGACAGGTGTTCTCAGCATTTGCTTTTGGGGACACTGCTGCCTGGGAGAGCTGTGAGAATGTGTCCAAGTGGCTGCAGTGACGTTCACTTCTGCTTGGGTTTGTCATCCTCACAGAAAGACCTGCTTTAAAAAGGACTTAGCATCAAGGTCATCCAGGCTTTATGTGAGCTTGGTCTCAGCGTTGGTACAACCTCTAAGGATTTTGTCTCTGAAGCTGATGTCAGAATTTTACTACTCAGACCATGGAATCAGCTTATCTACTGTGTCCTGGATACTGGATATCTTTCCTCTTGCTTTTGCCTTTAATACTTTATGAAAGACAGTGTCCATTCTGTACTAATTTTCACCCAATTTAGATTTCACCCAGATGTCTACCCAAAACCACACCACTCAGCGCAGCCTCAGGGCACTCCAGAATAATGAGGATGTATGAGCTTCTCAAATCTGCTGGTCCTTGAGTGCTCCTAAGAAAAAGGCAGCTATCCTTACAGATTTGGTTGTGACATACAGCCTTCCACTTCTAGAGAATGTAAGGTGCTAAGGGGGAGACTGCTAGGAGGAGGAGCAGAAAAAAGATGAGAAGAAAGTTAGGAAGACTGTTTGGACTCTGTAAGGAAAAAGGATAGGACCCCACATATGTTAAAGAAAGCAGATGAGGTGTTTGAAAAGAAAATTCTATAGCAAGCCATCAGCTGGGCTAACTGTAAAAGGCTGGCAGAATATTTGTTCACATGGCCTGAAGCCAAATGATTTTCTGGCACACCACTGAGGATAGGATTTAGTGGTCCTTTAGATAACATGTTAATGTAATTTATTTATTACAAACATAATACATTTTTTAAAAAGAGGCTGGAAAGCAGAAAAACACATACACATAAAATGTGAGGTT
Organism: Daphoenositta chrysoptera; assembly: GCA_013397915.1. Classification (NCBI taxonomy): domain Eukaryota; kingdom Metazoa; phylum Chordata; class Aves; order Passeriformes; genus Daphoenositta; species Daphoenositta chrysoptera. Next base: position 53,105 of record VZRO01006481.1, read on the forward strand.
TTTAATCCTGAAGTATCTATCTGAAAGTAATAAAGAAGTAAATAATCAAATTAACATAGAAAGGCATGGGAGTATCTGCCTTTCTTGGCAGCCAGTGCTTCTAACAAAGGATTCAGAGGCAGCAGGTGAGGAATGAACCAGATTCACTCAGCAGTAGATCCTTGGTTGGACACTTGCAATTTCTGTCACCTGATATATAACTTTAGAGACAGAGGTGGAACGTGAACCTGGAGCAGTCTGGAAGATATACTTAAAAAAAAAAAAAAATAGAAGGAAGGAACAAGAAACAGTCCCTGTCAAGTCTCTTCCCAGACACTGAAGAAGGTTCTGACAAAGTCTCTCTAGACTCGGGTAAGCAAGGAATCATTCTTCACGAGCTGCAGAACCGAGCAGTTCCTGTGGATATAGGCTGTAGGCATGGCACAACTGATGGAAGACTGGGAAGGAATACACAGATTTTACTGTGAAAATCAGAAATTATTAAGGACAAACTGAATAACAGCTCTTGGTGGTCAGGGAAGCATTCCATCCATGCAAAACCTGGGGTTTTTTTGTTTGAAACTAAAACAGATACAAAAGAAGAAAAATAAAAATCATGGGNAATTAAATATTCAAGAATAGCTACTTGGCTCTGCAGGAGTTAATGCACTATGTAGAAATTTGTTTCATGGTTGTTTCCATGGTTTGGAACCGCAAACTTGGCTTTCACAGTGTGTCCCATGAGTCAGAATAAGCTACTGTACAGCTCAGACATAATCTGCATTTTTTTCACAGCAACAACTGATGGAGAAGGCTATTTTTGCTTGAGAATTTAACTGAGATATGTCTCTGAGCAAAAGGAGTGTATGTTTTTTTCTCCCTTGCTGACTTGAAGTTAATTACTGGCATAGCAGCATGCATGAATTGACTGTGACAGCCAATAATGCCTTCAACATCTAATGAATGAATAGAACTGTTTAGTTTGGTAGGTTTTTAAAGGGGATTACATGGCATTTAAGCACGTTTTCATAAGAGAGAATTTTCCTTGAAATATTGGTTTCTTTTATGCTTTAAAATGTCTGCACTCTTCAACCAACAGTATTTTATGGATTTCTTTATATTAAACATTTTAGGTTATAGAAGTATTATAATTTTCTGAAATACATTTCCAGTGGTCAGTATTTAGCTGATCCATGTTGGAGTCAAGCACGTTAAGTCATTCAGAGGCCTGTACCGTAGAGAGCTGTTTCTAGGTCATAGAGTTTTATTGTCTACAATCACAAAATATGGTGTGGTTGGCAAACCCTGCATTGGTTTTTGAAATTACTGTGCTACCAGTATGTTCCAATTAATGAGAACCTCTGAGCCATGAACTTTATTGATTTGTATTCTCCTGGGTAACGTGAATGGCCTTCTTTAAGTCTTCCAATTTCACTATCAAGATTTTTTTTTTCTGAAAACACATCTTAAAAGAATGACAGGTTTATTTATGCAGCTTCTTTGTCACCCNGAAAAATAAAAATCATGGGGTTGTTGCCATCCAGCTGTTCAGTTTTTTTTGACTCAGGGACTGAGGTATGAGTACCTGAGCACTATAAAGACTTAAGCAAACAAATAACCTGCCTCAGATCTAGGGTTGCTACTTTACCAAGCAACCCAAACTGAAGATAGTTATATTATTATAATTATATATATTTATATATATAGTGTTTATACTTCAATTAAATATTCAAGAATAGCTACTTGGCTCTGCAGGAGTTAATGCACTATGTAGAAATTTGTTTCATGGTTGTTTCCATGGTTTGGAACCGCAAACTTGGCTTTCACAGTGTGTCCCATGAGTCAGAATAAGCTACTGTACAGCTCAGACATAATCTGCATTTTTTTCACAGCAACAACTGATGGAGAAGGCTATTTTTGCTTGAGAATTTAACTGAGATATGTCTCTGAGCAAAAGGAGTGTATGTTTTTTTCTCCCTTGCTGACTTGAAGTTAATTACTGGCATAGCAGCATGCATGAATTGACTGTGACAGCCAATAATGCCTTCAACATCTAATGAATGAATAGAACTGTTTAGTTTGGTAGGTTTTTAAAGGGGATTACATGGCATTTAAGCACGTTTTCATAAGAGAGAATTTTCCTTGAAATATTGGTTTCTTTTATGCTTTAAAATGTCTGCACTCTTCAACCAACAGTATTTTATGGATTTCTTTATATTAAACATTTTAGGTTATAGAAGTATTATAATTTTCTGAAATACATTTCCAGTGGTCAGTATTTAGCTGATCCATGTTGGAGTCAAGCACGTTAAGTCATTCAGAGGCCTGTACCGTAGAGAGCTGTTTCTAGGTCATAGAGTTTTATTGTCTACAATCACAAAATATGGTGTGGTTGGCAAACCCTGCATTGGTTTTTGAAATTACTGTGCTACCAGTATGTTCCAATCAATGAGAACCTCTGAGCCATGAACTTTATTGATTTGTATTCTCCTGGGTAACGTGAATGGCCTTCTTTAAGTCTTCCAATTTCACTATCAAGATTTTTTTTTCTGAAAACACATCTTAAAAGAATGACAGGTTTATTTATGCAGCTTCTTTGTCACCCAACTCTTGCAGAGCCTGAAACAAAAGCAAGTTCTGCAATAGGAATAGAAACGCAACAGTAACCATATTTTTGATTTTGAAACCATTGGTTAGGACACTTCCGCTGTAGTGCCTGACTTCTGGAAATACATAATAGCACATTAAACTCATTCAACCCTTTTTGAAATGTTTAATTTTTTATTCTTTGGAATTTATTATAATATTTTCGTTACTTTGAACCGAAGAAGTGACAAAACAGAATTCTAGTCATCCTATCATTTTTTAAATTAAAGGTATTTGAATAGCAAATTTCAGCTTCCCAGCTCAAACCTAGTCAATAGTCTAGGGAACCATGGCTATCTGTGGAATGAGCAATTTAATGTTCTGTACACATGATTCAGAGAAACTTTCTTCTCCATTTGTTAAACATACAATACTGAAGTAACAGCCCTGTGAGGAGTAAAATTTAACCGGAAATACCATCTGGATTGTGTCTGTATCTGAGTGCTGGAAGTGTCTTCAAATAAATATTTGGTTTACGCTGAGCAGGAAAGAAGCAAAAAATAAAGTAATGGATAACAGAATGGCTTACTTTTTTTTTGGTTGGTTGGTTGGTTGTTTTTTGGTTTTTTGGGATTTTTTTGGTTCTTTTGTTGAGAAAAATCTCACAGCCACTAAAACATCATTATTTTAGATATTTTCAGTCCTGGAATCTGACTGATAAGGAATTACTGTAAGAGAAACTGGGTAAATTAGCTTCCAGAGTGCCATACTTCACAGATCTGTGTGTATGCAACTGTGCTGCTTCAGAGGTTCACATTGATTCATTTAGAAAAAATCTGGAGATAGCTACACACATAAATAGATGTATCCAGCAGGACTTGGTGAAGGTCACAGAAAGTTTGTGACAGAGCAGGGAATTAAACTAGCCATTTCCCTTAATTCCAGATCAGGTCTATAATCATGAATTGCCTTTGCTTCCAGGAATCAAGTCATTCCCTGCCTCTGCCAGAGATTTTCTGCATCACAAGTTGGTTAATAAATTTGGCTCTGGTCCACAGAATTTCTGAGCACATGTAAGAAGCTGTGATCATCAAAATGCCTACCTCACACCAACAGTCATCAGAAAATTTAACAGGGAACCAAAAGTTCTGCTTCTGTGCATAGGTGGAATTATCTTAGGCAATTTCAAGCTGAGCAGATACGTGATTATCTCATGTCAAATCCAAACACTGATCATTAAATTAGGTTTTCTTCTCACTAAATCCCCTACAGGCCCTATATGAAGGCATGTTCTCAACACACCTATCAAACACTTTCTGGATGAGATCCACACCTAACATTATAATGATATCCAGTTTTATTTTTAAAAAAGGTGGTAACTGCCACTTGCTCTGTTAATTAATTCTTTAAAGTAATTGTTCCATTTCTCAGCATTGCAAAAAATTCCTATTTCTAGTTTTGGAATAAAACAGTATTATGCCCATTTACTACTATGGTTTAGTATAACATCTTTAAGCAAAGTTCAGTTTTGCTTTATTTTTGCTTTATGCTGTAATATAGGAGAACAAAGACCCAGTCTGCATTATTTCAGGTGCTTTAAATGATTGGCTGAAACACGTTGTGACAGAGATTTTAACTCTGAAAATTACTTGCTATAAGATGTGTAAAGGCAGCATATGTACAGAAGTTCTTTAATTGTCTATAACTGTAGACTTGAAGTAATGCCACAGATATAGATGTTTTTCTGTAGATTTTGGATAAGAGGTATTTTACATTTTCTTCAATTATGCCTTTTTTTTCCAAGTCTTTTAGTACTATTTTCCAGTACAAATGACAGCTGTTCTCATTTTCATGTGTCTTTGGCTTTTGAGTTCTTATACATACCAGCTTTGCTTCCATTGCTCTTGAAGTTTATATGTTAGATTTTGATCTAAAACTAAAATCTAAAATATAAAATTCTCTTCTCTTCTCTTCTCTTCTCTTCTCTTCTCTTCTCTTCTCTTCTCTTCTCTTCTCTTCTCTTCTCTTCTCTTCTCTTCTCTTCTCTTCTCTTCTCTTCTCTTCTCTTCTCTTCTCTTCTCTTCTCTTCTCTTCTCTTCTCTTCTCTTCTCTTCTCTTCTCTTCTCTTCTCTTCTCTTCTCTTCTCTTCTCTTCTCTTCTCTTCTCTTCTCTTCTCTTCTCTTCTCTTCTCTTCTCTTCTCTTCTCTTCTCTTCTCTTCTCTTCTCTTCTCTTCTCTTCTCTTCTCTTCTCTTCTCTTCTCTTCTCTTCTCTTCTCTTCTCTTCTCTTCTCTTCTCTTCTCTTCTCTTCTCTTCTCTTCTCTTCTCTTCTCTTCTCTTCTCTTCTCTTCTCTTCTCTTCTCTTCTCTTCTCTTCTCTTCTCTTCTCTTCTCTTCTCTTCTCTTCTCTTCTCTTCTCTTCTCTTCTCTTCTCTTCTCTTCTCTTCTCTTCTCTTCTCTTCTCTTCTCTTCTCTTCTCTTCTCTTCTCTTCTCTTCTCTTCTCTTCTCTTCTCTTCTCTTCTCTTCTCTTCTCTTCTCTTCTCTTCTCTTCTCTTCTCTTCTCTTCTCTTCTCTTCTCTTCTCTTCTCTTCTCTTCTCTTCTCTTCTCTTCTCTTCTCTTTATTTTACTTATATGATTCTCATTTCAAATTACTTTTGTGAATATTTTAATTTAGAAATACAAATGTACCTAGAAAAGATTTTACATGTACTTCTCCCTCTTTGAACCTTTTTTCCAAAGGTTTATTTAAGCAAGAATGTTTTGTTTATGTATCTTTTTTCCTACCTAATACTCACACCTGCTCATGGACCAAGTGCAATCTTTAGAAACATGAGCAATACACAGAGCCAAGTTTCTTTAAACCTGACAAGTGACTCAGCCAAGCGAGTAGAGTTCTCCTAGATCTTCATTATGTGAAAGTGCACAGAAGTAGAGTGGCGTTTATGTGAGGTAACATATGGTGTTGGCATGAACTACAGTGATTGTACTGACAGCAGATAAAATTAAAAATTCAGGAACCTGGGCCAATCAATTCATTGGTCTGTAAATTACATGATACTGTGATGAATTTTTCCCCTGCATAATATATGGTTGCACTTTCTCTTCTCCATTGAATCTTCCTATTAGAATCAGTTATTTTGACAGCCAGAAGTGATTGCTGAAGTGCAACTCCTGTGCTGATGGTACTGTCTCTCTTACTGCACATAACATACAGAACACTTGCGTTTTCTTAAATGTGATTAATACAGTTACATATTCTAGAGGGTGTACAGTGGCCATCATTTGCTCACAGAACTATCTGGAAAATGTCTTTTACTTGGTAAAGGATAAGGCCCAGATGAGAAATAGACCTTTTTCCTTACTTGGAATTTTGGTTTTTTTTCCTGCATGCTGACAGATAACTACCCACAGAACATCCTAAGCTCCCCAACAATGCCAGTGTACCCAGTATACAGGGAGACACCCATTTGGAAAAATGCTGCTTAAAATGGAATGATGCCATATTCTTTCCTAAATGACTATCCTCTACTGATTCAACCCAGCTATGTGTAGTCCCAGAAATCTTATTAGGCACCATGCTACTTGAAATCCAGTGATCTGCATCCTGAACATCTCATTTGTCCCTTATTCATCACACCTTAATTAAAAGATTTGCCTGTCTCCTAAACAAGGAGTCTGTATCCTTCTGCTTCCTATGTTCAGTGGTGTCAGAGTCCAATACTGTCTGACCAGGTTTTTTCAGATATTTCATGCAAAGAGAGCTTAATGTTTAGTATCAAATTTACTTCTGTGAAGATAGTTGGCATTACATGTGATTTTGACATAAGAAAGTATTACATCAATATTGTGAAATCACAACAAAACATAACAGTGATTGAAACATACAGCTGAACCACAACAAAAACATGATTCCCATTACTGATCCCTGCATCCTCACTGGCATGTCGTGACACCTCATGTGCCTAATTGCTGTGAAAGAACATGTGGGTGATAGCCAACTCAAGCCTATTTCTCTGTTCAAAGTTCCTTTCATTAACTGTGGAGCTTTTATAAATTTTAGGGGGTTAATCCATTGTATGTATGGTGGTTTGGCTAGCTCAAGAAGCATTGCTCTCTCCTAATTATCACAGGGAAGGCTGTTTACAGCCTGCAGACCCACTGATACAATGGATATCTGCAGCAAAGGTCACTCTCCTGTCCCTGCCGTGCTGAGATCGATTCAGTTTTCTCTGCAGTGACTGGTGACCGCTCCTTACCTGCTTCCCTGAGCTCATCTTTCTTGCCTGTCTCCTCCGAGTCTTCCATGGTGGTGGTGTGTTGGTTGTCACAGGTGGAGAGATAGAGGCACTTAAAAAGCTGAATCAGACTTACATGGAATAATTTTCCCTTTGAAGTTGCCCCTGTCTCTGACTACAGAGGGACTCAGCAACTTAGCAAATAGTATTGGCACTTTTAGACAATTACTTAGGCAGAATTAACCCAGGCCAATCTATGTACCCCCAGATAATGACTTCCCACTGGAAAACTGTCTAATAGCTGCTAAAGCCATTTTTTTAAAGAGGATCAAAAGTCTTTTTTCCCTCTACATTACAATCACTCTGACTGCTTTATTACACACTTTGTTCTGCTAACAGTACATTATAGCAGGCTATCCCAAGAAATGGTGTGTAAAATCCCACTTTGGGGATTTGATCAATTGCCATATTTTCAGTTTGTTAGACATATATGTCTGTTCATGGATGTATACATATGCATTCCCCAGGTATGGACATGCTCACTGTATGTGGGTGCTGAACAATTTGTGTACAGGCTAGATGATGAAAATATCCTAGAATTACGTCACAAGATGCATCACACATTACACTACACTGTAAGAAGCGTGTGAGAAGCACAGGGAATTTTCATATCTCTCTGCAGTGAAATAGATGCATATTTTATTTGGTACTTTTCCTGGGATTATTCACTTAAACAGTAGTCAAAATCTGCTGGCACTTTCTGTTTGCCTGCAAAGTATGAAGAAGCTGATTGGTGTGAACTTAAATAATTTTGCTCCAAACATGAGGAAATCGAGTCAACTGGATGTTTTTAATATAAAATCCACAAGTGTTATAATAAGCAGAAAAAGGTTGTTGATTGTTTATTATGTTCTTTCATACCACATTTCAAAATGTGGTATGTACAAAATATGCATTTGGAAATGTTTACTTCCTGCTTATGTAATAAAAAAAAATTCTTGTGCTGTTTAGTCCCTCCATCCAAAAGTATATAACAGCTTAACAACAGGAAAATGACCTCTTTGTATGTATTGGAAGTGGCAGCATCATTAGAATTAATATTGATGAAGTTCTTAACTGATTCTGATTAGGTTAAACAGAACTATAAACTTTTGCTGCATACATCTTTTTATCAGTCACTTAAATTATTGTAAAATGTTACACATTTGTCACTGCAGAAATATGAAGTCATGAGTAAACATTATTTTGTTTGAAGTTTTTATCTCCCATAAAAAAACTGCACACAGGAAAAGACAAAATCTTCTCAACTTCTGTTATTTATGCTTATATATGAAATCTTGTTTTCTCAAGTGATGTGGCTTGACAAAATGGGTTGTCATGATGGTATAAATATAATTTCTCATAACCACCTATATCATATTTTATCTCCTGCAAAATTTTCATTTTACAAACATCTGTAAATTATGTAAGTATGAAATTGTGGAATTGCATTCACATTAGTTACACAGGTACAAGTGCATGATTATTTTAACATAAGTGGCTTCCAAAGAGCTCATGTGTGAAGTAATATCAGGTTAACACTTGCTAATGAATAAGCATTTTTATCTTTGTACCTCGTCCCCAGTTAACATAGTCTCTCTGGGTACAAAAACCCCTGCGCGTATAATTCTTATATCAAGTAGACATTTTCTAGTTTCCTATCTCTCACTGGGACTTAATTTTTCCTTCTTGCATTTCTGTGTAGTTGGGAGTCTTATTATGCCAATGAATGTCTCTTGATACATGACATATTTATTCAAACGTTAGCCACAGATGCTTTCAGAGATTTTGCCATTCAACACCTGGCTGTGCAAAGTGTGATCATTTTATGAAGTGTTGGGAATCTGACATACTGCAAGTCATGGCAAATCTTCCTGGCCTGTAGCAGACAAACCTACACTCACTTTACTTGTGCTGGGAGCTGGCTAAAGGCCAGAGAGATTCAATCTGAAAGCTGTGCATCTTTGTTAGCACGGGGCTGCCCTCTCATTAGGATTACTAAAGTAGCTTGAGCTCACATCCCTCAGATCAGGAATGGCTGGCATCTATCCAGCCTGGAGAATGAGCAAAAGAATCTCTCAAAACCCAGAGGTTTTGAAAAAAATTCTGAAAATTTGAGAAGTTTTCATATGAAGGCTACACAAATACATAAAAACAGAACAAAAAACCCCCAAATCCCAACAACAAAAACAAAGCAAGAAATCTAAGGGCTAAATTTATATCTTATTTATGTCTAATGGTTATTTGAGTGTAATCATGATTTAAATAATGAGTAAAAAAACCCTGTCTCATTCAATATAGATCTTAGAAACTGTTATTAGTGTTAATTTACAACTTATGGCTTCCCAATGCAGTTCAGGGATTTATAATACTGAGTTTTGTTTAATAAGGTACGATGCTTGTACGATTGCTTTTTTGCGATACCCGGAGCAACTAGAATGACCTGTTTGGAGCAGGTACACACACTGTGGGAGATTTGCACAGGTCTGGAGCAGCAGCTGTTGGCCAGCTGTGGTACCTGACAGCATCTCAAATAGCACATAAATATCTGAGGGAGAGAAAGAGTCCTTCTGGACATTGTCGATCTTCTAATGAGAGAAAAAGGAAATACTCAAGTGAAATGAACTAAAAGCTTTTCAGAAAGAGTTCAGCTGTTTAGAAAATCAACCCCTAGCCCAGTGTGCAGCCAAGTTTATGGTCCATGCTGTTTGCAAAATAAATCTGTAAGTTTTAACTTTAGAAAATGAGAACATCTCAAAACTCTTCCATGCCTTCTTGATTTTGTTTTGCACAGATCTGTGGTGAGCTGTTCCTGACTGTACTCCAGATGCCCACCAAAGCTTCTCTATAATCTCCTCCTCAGCTGGACAGGGGAGACAAAATATAGTGAAAGGCTCATGAGTTAAGTGATTTTGATGATTTAGTGAAATATGATTCTTGGTACTATTTATTGATCACAGTGTATAATTAATAGTTAATCAGAATGAGGCCCAAACTAAAAAGAAAAAAAATGTTAAATTAATTAAGCTGATGTTATCCTTAGGAGCAAACTGGCAACCCCTCCCAATCTACACTTAATAATATATATATAAATTATATAATATATTATTATATTATATATTATATAATATAAANGTTGGCACAGATCTGTAGTGAGCTGTTCCTGACTGTACTCCAGATGCCCACCAAAGCTTCTCTATAATCTCCTCAGCTGGACAGGGGAGAGAAAATGTAGTGAAAGGCTCATGAGTTAAGTGATTTTGATGATTTAGTGAAATATGATTCTTGGTACTATTTATTGATCACAGTGTATAATTAATAGTTAATCAGAATGAGGCACAAACTAAAAAGAAAAAAAAAAGTTAAATTAATTAAGCTGATGTTATCCTTAGGAGCAAACTGGCAACCCCTCCCAATCTACACTTAATAATATATATATAAATTATATAATATATTATNTATATATTATTATATTATATGTTATATAGTATAAAAATATATTATATATTTACATTTAAAAAATTAAACTAAAAAACAAGGGGAAAAGCAAATTTAGTATAACCATGCCCGAGAAGAAAATCTTGACCATAAAATCTGAATTTTATTGAAGATCCAATTTTTATCTGAATATTTGGTAAATAATTGATGTAATTAATATGTCTTTTTCTCCGGGGACAAAAAAGCTTCTATTAATATTCAGATTTCTGTCATCTCATATGAGTTTTAGAATTACAAAACTGCTTTCCTCCACAGGAAAAAAAATAAACTTCATTCCCATGGTGCACTAACCAGTACTTTTAATTGCTTTTTTTAAAAATAAACTAGTGAAATTCCAGATAAATAGTGGAATAATTGTGCAATTTTTGCATCACATCTGAGAACTGAGAAATCCAAGTTCACTTACTTATTTTGCTTTATTTTGACTTTCTTTCAATCTCTTTCTTCAAAATAATCTTCTTTTAAAGGTATGTTTAATTCTTAAACTTTGCCAAAGTTTATAACAGAATGTCTAAAGAACTCTGAAACTGTTTCTACTCTGAACAATGGTTTTGAATTCATAAACTTGGATGACACTTGCCAAAATTCATCTAAGACAAATGAAAGTCGGGGTCCCAGAGCAAGATAGACACATGCCTGTCTTGGTAGCAACACACTCATTTGATAATATCGGAGGCTGTTTAGGAAGTCCTTGTTCTGTCTTTTGGTTTATAAATTTGCTGTTGTTTTTAAAAAGCACTCCAAAAAATAATTTAAAAAACAAAACGTGGCACCTTTTTATTTCAATATTTTTCTAAGGTGTCCAAAACAGTGAGATTACAAAACTAATCCTATTTGCAGTTGAGGTCTGCATTTTCACTATCTGCCTGGACAGAGACCTCTTTGAATAAACTCATTGAAAGTTCAGGACCTTAAATTGAAAATTCCTTTGAATGAAGAGCATAAGATTGGATCTTGATTAAGTCAGAGAATATAGATTTCATTAATACTGCTCTCTGTGAATGCTGCAAGCTGAAAAAAAATTATTCAGTGCTCTTTGGTGACTCAGTCCTATTCTGAAAACAAAGTAGCAAGATCAATGACCTGAATAATGAGTATTTCTGAGATGTGTCCTGAATACTTTGACCCAAGTCTTTTTTCCTGACTTTTACTTTGGTCCTTCTACATTGGTTGAAAAGATTTATCCTAACACAAAGTACATCCTAATGCTCACTCAAAACTTAAGTAGGATGTGGCCAAAAAAGTTGAACTGATAGACCATGTTACTATATTATTCACAATATTAGGCACGTTACAATTTTACCTTGTGTGTAGAGCTCAGCAGTTCAGATGAAATTGCTGTTTCCAAGCTGGTTTAGAGTGTTTACAGCAGACTCATGGCAGTATGGGGTTGCCAGCATCAAATCCCAAATGGGAAGTCCACAACTTTTCCCAAACCTATCAAGTGCTTCACAGTATTTGTGATAAAGTTTGCCTAATAACTCATGTTTTAGGCTTTCATCTCCTTCATAGTAAAGCATCTTTTGTACAATTAGTCAAATCAGGCCTTATGCTATAGGGAGGATGCTAAAGGGGAAAGAAAAAAGGAAGTATTTTTTCGTTTTTAAATCAATATTTTTAAATGGTCATAGTACTGTTGTTTTAACAGTTATTTTACTGACAGACTACGTACTGCTAAGGAAAATAGAAAATCAGGGGATGAATCCCCACAGTCTGAAGAATGGCCTTAAGATGTTGATACTGAGGGCCACTTTTACAATAGTTCTAGCTCCTAGTAAGGGGAGATAATTGTCAGTAGCAATGATTTAAAAAAATAAAAGCACAACCCTCTGTACATCAGAAGTTTGCATGGCTATTCATGCTGCTCCATCTATTTATTGCTTGACTTTATATGGCACTTCCTCTTTAAACTGCTTGCCAAGTTTTGTTTCATCCCTGGCTATTAAAAGCCTATTTCAGAGATAAGCATGTGGAACAGCTGAATTCCAGCTCAAGCACCAACCTCTTTGGGCTTCACAATTTGAAAGATTTGGCTGTTTTATATGCAATAAGCAATCTGTTAAGTGTTATCAGAGCATGTGTAATGGATTAGGATGGATTAAAAAAAACCCAAGCCCCAAACCAAAACAAAACACCAAACCAACAAAAAAATGGAGAGAATTTTCTGCTTCCTTTAATTCAGCATTTAGAAATGTACTACCAGGCTAGGGAGCAGATTCATTTCTAATGACTGAGGGTTCAGAGCTGCTGCTCATCTCGAAATCCACAGGGATACAGGCCATTGCAGGCGTCACAAACACAGTTCTTAATTTGTACCACTTATATTTCTTTAGGATATATGGAATAATTTGAGTTTCACGAGTTCAAAAAAATGTTTCAGAAATGACCATGGGCCTCTAGCCTCGTGATTAGGATGGCTTGCCAGGAATTAGATGTCTTAGTTTCTCCTGTCATGCAAATTTCATCATTTTATCCAGGAACTGTAAAAGAAAGAATATGTACTTTTGTATAAAGATATGGGAACTTTTATCTTTCTTCATTTCCTCCCCAACTCTTTACAACAAACCACAGTCCTTTTTCTCTCTGATCAAATTAGTCTATAGGTGAATGACCTACTGATGTGACTAACACTCTGTCAACAGAGAGGAGAATTTCCTGTTAGCAGCTCTTTCTTATGTTACAGCATGAAATAAATCTGAGGCACATCAATCACTTGAATCATTATGTTTAATCCTATCACCTGACAATGAAGTAAACTCCACAGAATCAATAGAATTAATATAAAACAACCCACAGAAGAGAAATATTTTTGAGATGACTTGAAATTTGTGTATATTGATAAACATGAAATGATGTTTAGCTCAAGAAAAATATTAATTTCTGTGACTGTGTGGGTGATTGTGAATCCTTTTTTTTAAACTGCTCTCTCTCCAGAGATTTAGCATAAGAAATTGTTCTGTGGTTCTCCTGACATCAGCCAATGACCTAAAACTTATGACTAAAATGTCACTGTAACACTCTTGTAGTGTGGAAGACCTAGTTTCCAGTTGCTTGTTTACTGTTAAATCAGGAATACGTAGAGACACACGTGTAACCCTACTTCCCCAAGTCCCATGATAGTGAAGCATGTTTTTACCTCTCAGTGAAATTCCTCACAGTTACAATGCTTTTAAAATCCAGCCATTTTTTTCTTAAACATTCTGACCATTTCATGATACAGAAAAGGGATTCTTGAGTTTGGTGCATTATGTAGATCATAACAGAAATGAGATGTCTGTACATATACATGCATACAAATACATTACTATACAGAGAAATTTTAGACATATTTTTGCAACACAAGGTTCATTTAATATTTTCAGACATGCAATATTTGCTGTAGGGTGCTGTTTTCCTGAAGAATGTTTTTTGGCAACACTTCGACTGCACTTTCTTGTCTTCCTTTGACAGCGTTTCCCACACAGAAGATAGCCTGCTTGACTTACATTATCCTTGAACCCCTTGTTGCCTACTTGACATTAATTTCTGTAACCAAGGCAATATCACAAGTGAAGTTAAAAATCAAATCTCTGAGAATAGCCTTATCTAGATTGATTCTCTCTTCAGACTGCATACTAAGCAGTCACACAGAGCTTCCAAACTTATAATAGATGATAGAAATCCTCTCCTTTTGATCCCAAAGGAAGAAAGTGGAACCCTTCTTTTCCTTGCTTCCAGCATTTCATTACAATCTATATAAATTTCTTATAATTTTTGTCCTTCAATTTGTCTGGTTCTGCTGAATATTTCAGTAAATTACTTTGGCCTTCTTTAGAAACAAAAGGAAAGATAAAATCTTGTCGTTATCTGTCCTGTTTTCTAGAGGGCACTGAATTGTGTGTTCCAGAAAAAATGCCAAGTTCTTTGACATTTTATTGATGCTCAGGTATACAGTCCCCATTACTGAAATAGCTGGACATACCATAATATTTAGGTCTTGTCTTTTCATAGAGTTTTCCATGATACAAGTAAGTAAGAATTTTGATTACTTTAAAATGGAAAACCGAAAAACAGAGAGAATAATAGGCTTGCTTCAGGAAGTTTACCACTTCAGCAATGAGTACCCCAAAGGTAATGCAATCTAATTTCAGTTTAGTTATTTAAAAGTTCAGTATTTGTCTAGACTGGTTGTCTAGGAGGCATGTCCAATGGCGAGGACAAGTCATCATTTCACCTGCACTAGGTGCTTTATTTCCCACAGGAGGGCCTTCTTTTTTATTTCTCTTTCCATACTCTGTAGGCAATAGGTGCTTACGCAATAGATGTCTTATTTTTAAATAGCTAAAAATAGGTAAGTGGAGTACAGTTGCTAAAATTTTTTAAATATTCCTGCTTCTTATGGAGGGGGGATTCTCAGGAGAAAAATGTGTGATATTTGTCTAAAAGCTCTATTTTATTAAGATTTGATTGAATGGGAGTCACTGCAACATTTCCACTGTAATTTTGTCACAAATAAAGAACAATTACAGTGATTCATATGACAACAAAACTGAACCAATTATTTTTATTAGGACCTGGAAATATTATCTTCCTATAATTCAGTTAAAATATTTTTACTACTGATGCCATAATGACTTTTTTGCCTTTTCTTTTATACCTCTTTTGTATGCCTTTGTGGCCTTTTGTATTCTTGGTGTTTCTTTTAGCCTACATTCCCAGACTTAATGTTTTGTTGAGTTAGGAGACTAAACATCTTGGAGGCCTCAGACACCAAGGTCCTCTCTGGAACACATTTTGTAAACTAAAAGATAGGTCTGTCCAGGGGAGGGTTCTGGGGGGCAGAGGGTGGGTTCACTTAGACTATAATTCCATGCCCGATCAATCGTGTGTGTGCATTCTGGGGTGGGCATTTTAATGTGCATGTTGGGAGTGTTCCACCTGGACAGAGTGAACCAGGGATCCTTGAAATAAACACTGAGGTAAAAAAACCCTTTTGCCCTTCTAACCGTGTTTGGCTCTGATTTTAAGAACAGGGATCAAGGCATCACTACTATGGTTCTGTGAACCTTTTCCCTCTAAGAGAAAATAAATGTATTTACATTCACTCATTTATATCTAAAAGAAAGCAATACGTGAATGTGATAAGTGAAATTTGTAAAAAGAAGACACAAGAAGAGGTGGTGGGAAGAAAGGGAGACCTGAAAGTTTATTAAAGTTCTTAAGCCTCCAGTACAATCCCTGTCATTAAACACTTAAACTTTAGCTACATCAGCTTTCTTAGCTCATATATTTATTGATTGTACCCACAAAGGGTAAGAGTGGGTTCATCCTTTTAAAGAAACATTAAAATATGGGTCCACATTGCACATGAATGCAAGAACCATTGGGCTGAAACATTGCAGACAACACTGAAAGATCCTTGAATGTGTTTTTATCCATGCTGATGTCCCCTGTGTCATGATATGCTTTGTGTATAGTGTTTACATTATTTCTATTCTGTTAGATATTAAAGATGTGCATCTAAAACATGCTTTTGTGGTACTGATATGCTTTTGTGTAACAGAATTTGAAATTAATGACACAAGTCTTAATAGGCCAGTTCAGATAACTGCATAGTGACTTCACAGAATAGCCTTCAGCCTTCTCCAGAAGTTTGTTACTCAGAACAGAATTTCAAATCGTTATTCTGCTACTAATGGCTTCTGAAAATGAAGCTCTTCATGCATATGCCACTGTCTTTGAGTATGACTTTATTTAAATCCATGTTCTTTGTGGCTTGTCCTGAAATACTTTAAAAAATATTCATCATGGCTCTCATGGAGGGTGAAAAGCATCAAAGGTTAAGGCAACTGTACTTGTCTTTGGCATAAGGTTAGTTAAGCACCAGTGCAAAATGAAAAGTTACTTTACTGTGATTGATAAAATACGACATTCTACAAAATGCTTAATTTCCCATAAAGATAAAGTAACACTAGCACATAACTGGCATTATAGTGTAATGCTTGGTTCTATTATTTAATAAAATACAGCATGCTGTAGAACTTCTGATACATAACTCTCTTCTTCATATGAGCTATTCACGGCACTCTGAGAACAGGCAATGCATGTAGTTTGCAAATCAGGGAATGCAAATGCTTCTAGAAAAGGTACTGTGAATAACAAAGCTGTGAAATGAAAAAAAGTTATGGGTTAACTGCTGAACAAACTTCTAGTTGCTGAAAAAAATTTTCTCCAATCCAAACTGTGGAGTTATCCAGAGGACTGCTTTTTCTTCCACACAGATGTATAGGAAGTAAGTACGCTTGAGTAAGTATAAAACTGGTTTGAGTGAAGAAGCAATTACATCCAGTATCTCCTCAGGAAAATGTTGTATTCTCCAAGACTTGGTAGTATTGAAAATGGGAACATGTTACATTTAAGTGTTTTAGCAGCAGGGGAAAAAACCCCAAACTAACAAAGTCAAAACAGCAAATAACAAACAACAACCCCCTCCTATCCCCTGTCCATCCCACCCCCCCCAATTAGTATTAAGCACATAGATTTCAAAAAACATTTAAGATAAAAAGAGTAATCTGTTGTATACGTGTCTTCAAGTCCTAGTTTTCATCATCATTATTCATCCACATCTAGATAAATTAGGAAGATACAATGAGTCCAAAACCATGGAGATGTCTTGGCTGCTTACACTGATTTATTAATAATTCACCAATATTTTGCTAACTCTGAGTGTACTTGGACAACAGAGAAGGACAGTAAAAAGCAGCTTTTTCACCACATGGGATTTAATTCTTTAGAATAAACAGGAAAAAATCTGTCGAGTGGCTCATGTCAGTGAATTTGCTGAAATAGCACTTCACTCAGCATTGCACAGTGACTTAGGTTGATTCCTCCATGTGACCTTTATTTGCTGAATGACCTTTTTTTCTTTTATCAATAATCATATTCAAGTTAATTACCTGCTTGATAGTCCTTCACCAGAACTTTATTTTCATTTTGTGCTAATTTTCCATAAATTGCCTCAGAAAAAAACCCAAACTAGTCAATAACAAAGAACATATTGTGAAAGTGCACTTTTGACATAATTTGTAGTGGTGTACTTCTTATGGGCCTGTGAGATAAGTATTGACTGTGTCAGGTATCAGTCCCAAAATTACCAGGTGCACTCCAGGTCCGTAGAGGACCCTTTGGTCTCTGCACTGAAGCATTATGTTGAACAAAATATGACATGTCATACTTCTATCTTCAAGGTTTGGTGTCCTACCTAATACCACAGTTACATGACCCTTTTGTCATTTCCAAGCAGAAAAATTTTAGTATCCCATAGAGGAAGCAGGCTTCTCAATTTTACACTAATTAGGCTTGACAGCTTTGTGTTTCCAAGTTGCTTGAATTGTTTTTCCAAGGTAATTCCTTTTGTTTTGCCAGCTATTTGCTATAAACATTTATGTGCTTGTTTACGATTATTAATATCTCTCATTTCCTTACTCCACTAAATGGAGGTACAGTAGAATTATTACTGTTGTTAGAAGATTTCCAGAATATTACAAGAAGAAGGAGATACTGTTGTCCTCATTTATCTAGATTTAGTGCACTTGCATATGTCTGCTGTTTAGTTATTTTCTAATGTAATAAGAATTTATTTTCTCAATTTGAAACGTGACTTACCCAAGGCACCTAGTTTAAATGAAATATCTGTCTCAAAGCTCCTCTTTTCTCTTCAACAGACCTTGCAATTACTAGAACACATTTATTTGTTAAGGTGCATTACAGACATGTTTTGTCACGCTTTTTGGGGCATTCATTTTGCATCATAAATAAGAATAGTGTCTCTGTCCAGAAAGTAGCAACATACTGTGGGGATAGGTACAGATAGCTGTTACAGTGATTACCATTAATTGACAAGGAGACTAATTTCCATGGCATCTTTCAAGGGAGAATTCTTCAAAAGTTTTGGGATTTTTGAAACAGTGTAAGAATTAGATTTTGAAGTAACATAAAACATAATTCTCTGACGTTGAAAACATGATATAGCTATTTTCTTTACAATAGGAAATAAGAGCAGTTTCAGGGATATGTATTCAATGTTTTATAATATTGAGGCAAAATTGTTCCAGAATTCATTCAGCTAGTGTGGACTAATCCATTCAAAGAAATGAATGAATTCCTCCAAGAAAAGGAATAAGGAAAATCAGCAGGAAAAGATGGTACTTTAAAAACAGTGTATATAACCTTAGCTTGAAATAGATTACCGTAACAAGTTAATGCAGATCCAGGCAAATTAGGTGTATTTCAAAACTGTCTCAATGTGCTACTGATCAATTTTTCAATGTGAGCAGAATTTATTTGCTGTGCTAGAAAAAAGTTTTAAATTATGAATTTTCAATGTGTAGGTTACAGCATTTTTTCTTCAGAAGAAAATTTAGCTTTTAATAGAAGTTAGGTTATTTGCAAAAAAGAGTAGTCTAACTTAACAGACACACATCTTGTAGAAGATTTCGGATGCATAGTAAAATAATCCTTCTAAATACATGTTCCATACATAACCACTGGAGACAAGTTGATGCTTTTGAGTGTCTCTAGAGGGAGACTCGTCTGCCTAAGGAAGCCTTTGGGATATCATTAACACTTCTTACTGCTTATTAAAAAGTTATTTTTAGAAGATAACAGCCAACATTAGAACGATGACCAACTGGCTTCCAATCACATACAGAATCCTCTCAAAAATTTTAGTGTTCAGATAAAGATCGTGGTGGAATGTTGGGGTTTTTGAGCTTTAGAAGAGCTCAAAAATGTTTTGTAGGATTAGAACATAATGGAAATTGTTGATGATAAAAGATTTTGTACTGTACAAAATAAAAAACAGGACTGGGCCACACTTGGAATTTCATTGAAAGAAATACTCTGAAGGACTCTGTAATACTTTATTACATACTTTAGTGTTATTTTTCTTTATTCACATGAACCTAGTTTCAATTAAATTATGTTAAAATTAAATATCTGTTTTAATAAGAGTATTTAAAATACATGTCACTTAGTCTTAAAATATAGGAAAGTTCAAAGGCTGATCTGCTATTTTTTTTTTTCCCTTTAACAAGGCAGGTCTGGTCAATGATAAAAAATTAAATACTTATTTTTATTAGGCATGTTTTAGCCTGAATAATTATAGAAACATATTTTTTTCTGAAACACAAATTGAACAAATTTTACACAGATTTTTTCCACACTTCATGTTTTCCGTAAGTTTAACAAGTGTATATGCAATCTTTTTTTAAACATGTACCGAATTGCAGGTCTACAAATAAATTCTCATTGAAAATTTCAAATACATTTTATTTTATATTTTATTTTATTTTACTGGATTTTTTTATCAATAAAATATATTGAAAATGTCTAGGGCAAATGGGACCTGTCCTAGAATTACTACAAGTACTGTCTCTTATAGCTAGGTGTAAGATATTTTTTACAAACTTTCTGAAGCTAATTTTGCATTATCTACTCCTAAAAAACTACGTAAAACTAACAAAATAGCCAACACATCTGTCTAAGTTCCAAGTGATTTTTATTACTGCAGTGATTCTTTGATTTGTTCATCTTTGCTAATTAAAATTTACACCACTGAACACTCTTACTCATTTGTTGCTGTATATGTTTATTTTTTACTAGTATTCAGGTAATTGTTAATTTCTCAATTAACATTACCCAGAATTTTGAAATGCCCAGCTGTGATGAATATGCTAGCAATAGCAGGTGTAAACCAGTAATTATCAGCAATCATAAAGCAAGCAAGCTGAGAAGGAGTTATTAAAAATCATATCCCATGTCTGGAATAAAACAAAGTGTAGGGGGCACACTGTGGTATTTTACCGTTCTTAAACACAGTGAGGCTATATAAATACAGGTGCTTGCTTGAAACTTGTAAGTGCCAACAATCTAAGGTCTGAAGTAATTTAGAATTCAATTAACCTGAGAAGCTGAACAAAACAAATCCCTTAACAAGGCCAGTACATGAAGACTTACTTTTAAAAACTAGAGGATACAAAAAAGAAAATCCATTTCATGAAGGAGCTAACATACTGCAAAAGTTGTTGTTTCTTTACTGCATCAATGCCAGTTAAAGGAGATTAAAACAGGAAGGTAAATACAGTAAATAAAGATACTATTTTAAAAGTTATTTGGTCTCTTGAGCATTATATTCTCTTCATCTGGATCTTCCCAAAGAACCCAGTGGAAGGAAACACTTACTTTAAAAGTAGTTCCCTAGAATTTCACTGCTTACTTCAAACAGTCAGCTGAAAACCAGCATTGCATCATTTACACCAAATTGGTTTCAAATGCAGAAAATTAAGTCGATGGAGAGAGACTGTCCATTGTTACCAGATGAGGAGTTAGTGGTTGTTTTCTGTTTATTGTCATAGAGATTAAGATCTCAGTATGATCTCATTTGAGATGAACTATCACAAATGAAGATGAGAATCCTAGTGGCCACAAAGTGATTAACAAAATGAGCTTTGTCAGGCAGTGTCTCTGTACAGCTGCAGGAGCTATGACCCCACTGCACCTCCTACAGCTCTGTGACTACCTACACACACCTTTCAGGGTTAAGGAAATGTACCCCAGTGCAAGCCCTTCGCAACCAGAACAGTTGTCTCAATTTCATGACCCTGTTACTTGACAACTTAATGTAGAGATTCCTGAGTAGCCCTTGATAGTGTCAATTGAGCCAAGCACTGAGCCCAAGAATCCCACAGAATCATAATTAAGGTTGAAAGAGACCTTTAAGGTCATCTAGTCCAACCATCAAACTAGCAGCATTATCATCATAAACTGTAACCCCCAGTGACACATTCAGACTCCTCTCAAACACTTCCAGAGGTGATGACTCCACCACCTCCCTGGGCAACTTATTTCAATGCACAACCACTCTTTCAGTGATTTTT
>VZRO01006481.1:74387-139620 GCA_013397915.1 Daphoenositta chrysoptera
TTAATATCTAATCTCAACTTCTCTTGGCCCAACTTCAGGCCATTTCCTCTTGTTCTTTCACTTAAGAACAAGAAGAAGAAACTCTCACTGCACCCTTCTTTCAGGTAGTTGTAGAAAGCAATGAGGTTCCCTCCAAGTCTCCTCCAGACTAAAAAATCTCAATTCCCCCAGCAGCTCCTTAAAGGACAAGTTTTCTAGACCCTTCATAAGCCTTGTTGCCCTTTTTGGGACATATTCCAGCACCTCAATGTCCTTTTTGAAGTGATTGCCCAAAACTGAACGTAGGATTTGAGGTGAGTCCTCACCAATGCAGCGTAGAGAGAGGGACAATCACTTCCCTGGTCCTGCTGGCCACACTATTGCTGATACAGGCCAGGATGCCATTGGCCTGCTTGGCCACCTGGGCACACCCCGGCACATGCTGAAATGTGCATCAACCAGCCCCCCCAGGTCCCCTTCTGCTGATCAGCTCTCAAGTCACTCTTCCTTGAGCTTATGGTGATGCATGAGGTTGCTGTGAACCAAGCACAGGACCCAGCACTTGCCCTGGTTGAACCTCACGCCATTGTCCTCAGCCCATTGTTTGATTCCAGGTCTCTCTGCAGAGCTTTCCCACCCTCCAGCAGATCACCCCCACCTAACTTGGTGTCACCTGTGAACTGACTGAGGCTGCACTTGAGCCCCTTCTCCAAACCATCAATAAAGATGTTCAGCAGGATGGACCCCAGTACTGATTCCTGGGGAACACCACTGGTGGCCAGAAGAAGGCAGTGACAGAAGGTGATGGTAGCAGTTGAAAGAGATACATCAGGATGGGGTGACCAGCTAAACTTGCTAAAGTGTAGAATATCACCAGGTCTCTTGGGAGAGGCTTGACTGCCAGTGCACTTAGGGATGTTCTGGACAATAGCTTTTCTGTCTTAGTACACCTTTTGTTACTTTAATCTCCCACTTGAAACATGGTCAATGTGCCTAAAAATAGCTCAAAAAGGAAAATCATAATCAGTTGTTGACAATAAATATGATGTATTGGTTGTCATCACAAGGTAATACAGATTATTTTGTGCTAGAGGGATATACATGTACAGATCTTCCTGAAGCACCACATCCAAAATGGCTGAATCATACAAGAATTGATGTATTTATTGTGTCTAATAGCTTTTCCAACTGCATGTACCAAGAAATCGGTGATAGCCAATAAAGCATGATTTTCCCTCTTATCAGAGATCTTGAGAGAATCAAAAGTAAACTCCACCAATTGTATTCATAAATAGAATAGAGAGTAATAGTTAATTTATATGAATATTCATAGTGAGTTTAGAAAATGGGCACCTTGTTATTCATCACTGTAAAACGTGTTTATAGAATACAAATATATTGGTTCTTGGGTTTTTTTCCTAATGCTGATGAAAATGAATAGTACTTGGGGACCAAATCTGCCTATTAAAGTGATGTGATACATTACCATGCTTGTACAGAAATGAGCACAGATGGTGGGTCTATTATTTCTCCAGCAAGAAATTCGTCATTTTTTTCCCCGGGATTCAAATCTCAGCAACACTTGTTTAAGTCAGACTACCTCTGTGGGGATCCTTAAAATATTTTTCCCATTACTTGTACATTAGGAGTTAGAGAAACAGAAAGTGATTAATGCCATATTAAAACTTTAAAATGAATGACGTCTCTCAAACCAAGAGTCTGAGATTTTCATATTTCTCCCCACCCCCAAATAAAGGGAAACATATTTTTCATGTAAATGTGAGTCTACAGGGATAAAGTTTTGTGTACCATGCTCAGATTCCCAATAGCCTGTTTAGCTTCGACAGATCATTTCATTTACATTAGAATATTTGAAGATGTTAGATTTATGGACATTTGTTAATTAAACACAATTATGTGGAGTCTAAAAAAAAACAACTTATAAGTAATTTATAGTTTTTGTATGCAAAAGATACCATTTCAAGTGGAAAAAGAGCAGATTAAACAAAAAGATGCTGACTTTCATAATTTTGCTTTTTTGCTAAGAATCAATAAAGCAATACTTCATAAGGTTTTGTCCATGCCTTATTATACACCTGAAGAAAGAAAAAAGGTTTCCAATTTGCTCTATGACCTGTCAGAGCATAAAATTACAACAAACTCAAAGTTAAATGGGAGTTTTTAACATCAGTTGGTCAAAGCCATATCACCTTGCAGTGAGAGCAAATTTAATATGGATTAGGATTTCCAATAACAAGAAAAATGCAAACTTATATATTAATTTGCTTCAATATATTGAGTGTAGTCACATTTGGGCATTACATATAGTCTTTACCACTCCTTCCTCCTCACCCTCTTCCCCTGCTCCAGCATGGGGACCATCCCGTGGGAGTCAGCTGTCCATGAACTTCTCTGTCGTGGGTGCTTCTTACAGGCTGCAGTTCTTCACAAACTGCTCCAGCATGGGTCTTTTCCACAGGCTGCAGTACCCCAGGAACAGGCTGCTCCGGCGTGGGTCCCTCAGAGGGTCACCTGCCAGCAAACCTGCTCCAGCACAGACTCCTCTCTCCGTGGGTCTGCAGGGCTGTTGCTCTCATATTCTCAGTTCATCTTGTCCATCTCCTCTTGCACAGCAGTATTTTCTCCATTTTAGATCTGTTGTCACAGGAGTGCCACTGCCATCACTGATGGGCTCGGGCTCGGCCAGCAGTGGGTCTGCCTGGGAGCTGGCTGGCATTGGCTCTGCCAGACATGGGGGAAGCTTCTGGCTTCTCCCAGAATCCATTCCTGCAGCCTCCCCCGGGATTTGCTTTTGCCAATTCAAATACATTTTTGGCAAAATATTTTTCCAAATGGAATTCCATTTAAATGAATCTTAATTTTTGAAATTCAGCTCTTCATTTTCCATATGTGATGGTTACTCCCCGTATGTTCCTGGGGGAGAACTCACATCCAGAACCTGGAGGGTCTATTTCAAGACTGAAGTCTCAGAATACAAAATTAAAGATTCTTAAAGGAGTAAAAACTTTACAAAGCTTGAATAATAACACACCACTTCAAAAGTATAAGGATTTTTGGAGAGAAATATCAACTCCGTTAAGAGCCAAGGTGGGAATGTGGTAAATATCTAGTAAACTTGATAAACCAGAAAACTTTGGAATGTGTAGTGATTATACAAATACTGGGTCCAAAGAGTTGGTATATAAGGATTGGTATTTTCTCTATTGACATAATCTGGTATGTTATTTGGAATCTTCTGGAGCCCGTAACAGACAAAAATATCAGGAGAATGGGATTAAATGTGTAAGTTTTCACAGAACTGTGAAAGTGGAAGAGTTTTTGGGCAGTCAGTGTATTTGTGAAGGTTTTAAGTGGAAAGATGTACTGTTCTGTTTGGAAACGTAAGGATGCCTGCAGGCAGCAGGAAGCAGGGAAAATAACAAATTTGTTCTGTAAGCACCAGAAAGGATTATGCCAGCTCTCGGTGAGAGAAAGGTCAGTAGTGAGAAAGAAGGTAGAAAACTGCTAAACAGCTCAGAGCAAGTAAGAACAAATAATACCAAAATTGTTACTACCAGTACCTAATGATCTAATATTTGTTCAATGCTAATAAGACTTAAAGATGTGGTGTTATCAAGCACTAGTGTGCTACTTGTCACTGTTTCAATGCACATCACCTCTGCTTCAGCTTCTTACCCTTCCCCACTCTCAACTGAAAAAAGCTGAAGAGCAGTTTAGAGAATTTTGGCTCTGAAGAGGTTGGAGAACACGATTGGAACTCCTAATATCAGGTACACTCACAAGACAGCATTACTTTCCCAGTGACGTTCTCTCAAGTGAAAGAAGGGAGTCATTCCCACAGCAAATACCAGCTGTGCAAGACTTCCAATTTCATTATAGAAATAGTTGAAAAAGAAATGATAGTCAATCTTGAATGAGTCATTGCCAAATAATTCCCAGGTGAGCAAAATTAATAAAGTTGTAGTCGACGGAAGTTTCAGCTTCTGCAAGATTTATTTCTTCCTGCATGGTTAGAGAAATGAGTATCATTGAGTTAAAAAAAGAGAAAGGGTATTTTTCACAGTTATCCATTTCACAGGCAAATGTGCAATAGTTGGGTTTGCAGCATTTGAAAAAAAAAGGTGTTAATTGAAGAATTCTGAGTGACAGAAAGTGAGAACACAGATTTTGCATGCTGTGAAACAGAACAAGACTGCTGTATAGAAAGGATAGACATAACCTTCAAGATTTTTTATAGTGTTATGATATAAAAAAAATACTTTGGTATTGCATTAAATTAGTATGTTCAGTTAAACCAGTTGGTTTTTCTGGTGAATGCAGCACCCTTCAGCTGGAATGAATTCCTTATTCATTTATGTATTTTGTTTTATACAAATGACTGCCAAAGAAATTTTTTGAAGGTTTTTATGTTTACTTTTACTATTTTCACACTTAGAATTACCAGATTTATTGACTCAGCCCAAATTGTTGCATTAAACAATGGCCCAAGACTAGCAGGCAGGCTGCAGATTTTGTACACACCCCCATACAAAGCTTTTCCCCATCACTTCAAGCTGGCAAACAGCTCCACTGCTACAAGACAGCACAACAAGCTGTCTGCTGTGAATCAAAATAACACTTTTTCAAAAATATGAGTCATTCATATATTCAGTGTATACACTTCCTTAGGAATATCCTAAATCTCATCTAGGGTGATATTTAAGTATAGATCAAGGACAAAATATTGTTGTTATGTGGCAAGCTTGTTTTACAGAACTGCATGCATATATACAAGCTTTTCTGCAGAGCTAAGAGGACCTGTAAAGTTTTTCATAAAAGAAATTCTGCAAAATTTGAATATGCTGTATTGGCTATACTTATATGTGGATCTAACAGGCAGGAATTAGACATTTCTTTATTCTGATAAGGTTATTTCCTCTCTTTTTTTTACAGCCTAACAGCTGGCAAAATACTTTTGAGACAGAGACATATAGAGCTATAGAGCTATGCAGAAAAAATATAGCATATGGAGAGTATTTGCATAATGTACAATATCTGTGAGGAGAAGGTAGATATTCAGTCTTTCTTGCATAACTTGAGTATTACATATAATACGGTAAGTTGAATGAAGAATTGCTTCTTAATAAGCTACAGAATACTGCTTGGTGGTTAGTTTATTTATTGTATTTTGAATTTTGATGTATTAGAAACAATGCTCTACTTACTCCAGCAGTTCTTTTTTGAATCAGCTTATATCTGTTTTTTATTTCTTCTTTTTATATATCTATATATCAAGTAGGTTTTGGCCTACTCTTACTTATATAATTTATGTAATGCTAAATAATTTATGCAAAATTTGGCTGTTATCCTTCAACAAATATTCTGTCTGCACGTGCACTCACAACAACACTGGGAAACTTCAGTTTTATTTCTGATCATACAGTGTGTGTAGAACCTGGAGTCTGTTTTAAAAACCTGAAACATTAGGCAATCACCATGTAGTTGGTATTTAGCAAAATGAATTTGCAGAAAGTTGATCAAAATGGAGGAAAGTCTTTTTGCACACATGCAAAAAGCCATGCACAGGGCTGAATGCTTCGTGCTACAAAATGTAGATAACTTTCCGTATTAAAGTTTGCAGTAAACTTAAAGCTCTAATGAATAACAGAACTTTGTGGAATCTAGTAATTATATTTTGCTGTATTTCTTTTTTGTGAAAAATATGTGCACAAAATTAATGCATCTTATTAAAGAGGTATGTTGGTGCCATGAGAGATAATGCAGACTAGAAGATGACTCTCTGAGAGTAGAGTAAGTTACTAAACCATTTTTATGTGTGTTTCTGTATTAAACTAGCTATACGCACCGTGTGGTTGGCAGTGGAATCAAAGCTCAGTCTGCAAATCCAGAAGTAAAAGTGAAGGGAACAGATCCTGTAATAAGTCAAATTATTGACAAGCTGAAACATGTTATTCAGGTAAGATGCTTTTTCCTATAGTTCTAGCTACCACTCTAGTAATGAAAGAATTAATTTACTGCACCATAAAGGTTAATTGTTAATTCAAGTTTCTGCTGAGTACACATCCACAGCAAAACACTAGTTGCTCTCTGTCTCACTTCAGTTACTACAAATGATTTAGTTAAAAGGCTTGCATATGGTAGATAAGTGTAGGAAGTGAGGCTCTGGCAGCTGGGCCATCTGTACCTGCAAGTACCACAGCTCGGCATTGCAGTAAGCATACAGAAGCACAAACAGTATGATTTAGGGATATTAACTGGGTGCATATGTTTAAATAACAAAAAAACTTAATTTCCCTCTTCCCTCTTTACTAAATCTAGGTTCTTTCTTAACTTATATTGCTGCAAGGTTTTTACTTTAGATGCCAGATAGAAAAACTAGGAAGTTTGAATGAAATAACATGCCTGCTAAACGAGTTGGTATTCATTACCTGCTGTACATATCTGTGAGTTACTAAATTTAAGGCTTAGAAGGAAGTCAATTCCAATATGGTTCTGTACAATCATAATATTGTAATAAGTTTACAGGATTACAGCTGTCTCTGGTTACATGCTGCATTTATATGCACAGATAGCCAGAATTAGAGGACAAAAACATAATTCTGTTGAAGCCAATAATTATTTGCAGCTCTGTATTTCAGTTTAAAAATGTAAGTTTTAACTCTGATCTGAAGACTCAGTGACAGGAATGGTTCTACTGACATTTCTTGTCCGTGACCAATCTAACCCAGTATCCTCTCCTCTGCACTGGTGAAAGGAGAGGCTACTTAAAGAGACCAGGAAGCTTCAAATTTTTATGGTCTCCACTTCCCTTCTCTACCCCATTCCCCAAATATGAGAATTAGAGATATTAAATGTCTTCTTGCTTAGTGCATTTAGTTCCATCTAAGGACTTGCTTTAATTCTGTTTATACAGCTTCTTGACAGCTTTTAAATACAGTTTCCCACATGGTTTCTGGAGTTGAAATATTACTGATAGCTTCACAGTAAACCCTCTTGGTTCTTATATCTCTAATTGTGAACAATAACTCTTCTCTGACAACAAAACAAGGAGTGATGAAATAGAAAAAAGAAAAAAACAGAAAAATTTATTTTCCTTCAGTAGTGTTGTTTTCTGGGAGAACTGACATTAGAATTGAAGTTCAAAGGCAATCATTATTCCTTCCTTCTTAAAAGAAGTATCTTTTGTATCCCTACAGCTTCAGCATCATGCTTTTGTCTCTCTTCTTTATTAAAATGGTAACTACAGTAGTGGGAAAATCAATGCAATTTTTCCTACAAGAGGTGCCATGATTTAATTAATAACTACAAAATACTGTGCAAAGATAAACTTTGCAAATCTTACTCTGTAAGTTCCAAGGTCTTTCATCTATCAGAAATGCCTTCCTCCTTTGATATTAAAACTTCACTGTAGAGTTTATTGTGTTGGTTTCCTCTAGAGACTTAGAGTTGTGTTGTTTTCTCCTTGAATGAGTATCTAAAAGAGTGGAATATAAAATATTTCATTTTGAGAGCTTACTTGCCCTTGTCCCTAAAGACTTGAGTGGATCTTGGGGAAAAAGACATATAATTTACATACTGAATTTTTACTAACCTCCAAATATATTATCTTTCTGTGGGATAGCTTCTTTCCTTGTTGCTCTGAGTATGAAAACAGGGTCAAGGGATAAAGACAGTATCAAGTTCCTGAGAGACCTGACATATAACTGCTCTTCCCCAGGAAAAAAAAAACCGGCTGAAGAAGCTGCAGAAAAACCTTTCTTCTCTACTATTTACCATTTGGGAAAGTAGGATGAGGAGTTTAAATTAGAGATTCAATTACAAAAGATCACCTTTTTGTCCTGTGTGATATGAAAAAGATGAATCACATATTAAGCTTATGAAAAGCAGAAAATAAGGGGAGCTTAATGGATTGTTTTGTTGCCTCAGAGATAGACAGAGTCATACCTAAATCTAACACACTATCCAAGCTGTATTACTGAACTTAAAAATTTTAAATAGATAACTTAGTAGGAACAAAACGTATTTGTCAAGTTTTTCAAAACTAGTAATTCCTGAAATTTATAAAACTATATACTTTAATTCAGCTGTAACGTGAAACAGATTTTCAGGTTGCTATGTATGGAGGCAACAATATATATTTTAATGGAAATCACATGTTGCTGTAACCTTGCTAAACAAATACATTTTCATTACTTAGCTGTGTTTTCTATATAGCTGTTTGCCCTTTATAATAGGAGAAAGGAAATGAGAGTGGTAATTCAGCTTTACTTGACTTTTCACATCAGCTTGTGAACATTTCAAGATTCAGGATATCAAAGTTACATTTCCTTCTGTCTCATCATGTCATAATATGGTCCTTCCTTCTCAACCACAGTCAGAGCTCTGTGTATCTGTGGTAAGTACAGCCTAATTTTCTTTTCCTTATACAACCTGTGATGGTGATGGTACGAAGACCTTCAGGACTGAACAGTCTCTACCACTTAGCAAATATCAACATGCACAAAGAATCGAAGTTTTGCTTCTGGTACTCTTCACAGTAAGAATGGAAAAATGCACCGAAATGCAATTTAATCAGTGATAACTTATGGCATTTATTTGCCGCAGAGGTGGAATTCAGTTCTTTAATCAGATACCTGCATTTCAGTGTTTAAGTTTTGCTTATATCTAGAACTACTCTGCAGACCGTAAAGAGTGGTTTATTTGGCCCTGTGTAAATGTATATTTACATCAGGATTAGAAGAACAGTAGTTCTTTAGTATTGCACAATGTAAAAGGAGTTTGGATACATCACCCACATGTTGGCATCTGCACTGTGACACCTGCTGGTGGTGTCAGTTCTGAAGGATTACACCTTTGTGTCAGGTTTCTGAGCCCTTTCCAAAAGGGAAACAACAGTTTCAGTTGTCAGTTTCAACACACGAACTATTTTCAAAACTATTCTCAATTTTTTATCTAAAAACTAGACGTATAATTTTCTAAAGAGAAATATTTAGTACATACAAACATATATATACATACACACACAAACTTCATTTTATTCTTGTATGGTTCCTCAATTTTTAAAAAGTATGATTAAACTCTGGAAGGGCTAATATTAGGAAGTTGGTTAGTTTTGCATTTAGAGTACATATTTTAAGACAAATTGAAAAGCATCTCCTGAATAAATTTTGTCTTTCTAAATCAGAATAAGTCATTCCATCTAGTAAATTCAGAGTATAAAAACTCTGTTAGGAAGCTTCATTGTTTTCTGAAACCCTATTTTCTCTTTGCCTTCAAAACAGATGACCACTTTTATCACCAATTACATTGAATTTCCCTTCTTACTTTCAAGATTCCCAGCAGAAAGGAAGTAAGTATTTTGAGATGTAAAGGGAGAGCCCATTCAAGGGAGGGTACTGTGAGCTCTCTGAAAACCAGACAGCACATATTAACCATAAAAATGACTAAATATTATTGTTTAACAAAGAGCAGATATCGTTGAGATCCCTTTCTGCTCCTGTTTAATATTTACTTAGGAAAACAGATCAAGACCATTCTGTCATGCATACAGAAAAAGAACGATTTTTTAGTATCTCCTCTATTTTTGCCAGTTGGATTTACAAAGGCATAAAAATCCCAAGCAAAGAATTAGGTTTAAAATATGTAAATATACAATGCCTAAACTCTGTTTTTCAGGTTCTCTCCTGTTAAAAACTTTAAACCCCTGAAATCAACCCCTGGTTGCATAAGTGACAATATCAGCAGGCTGTGGTTTCTGGGCAGTTATCCTTTGTGAGAGGCTCTCAGTAATCCTCCCTTTTCTGTAAATAGTGGATTTACCAAAAAATCAATAGAACTTTTTGATTCTGTTGGACCCCGACGGCTGTAATCTGTGCCCTGGACTCCACAGGTTCATATTCACAACAACAAAGTGCAATTAGAGGAACTGATATGAACTTTGCTGAACCAGTCAGTGCTGAATATGGCTTGACAAAGTCACCTTCTTCTGTAAAACTCCTTACTTGTACAGACTGGTGTTTTGGAGCGTTTTAAATGATGGGCTCTTCTTCATTCATTTATCTTCACGGCAGGCAAATTACAGGTTCAGTGCATATTCTTTTATGTACTGCAATCTGCAACTATCACTCTAATAGGTAATCAAGATAAGCAAAGTCAGTTGCATATGGCATAAATATTATTGGGAATTATTTTTCTTTCTTCCCTAATAATTTAAAACCACTATTAATTAATCATTCCTGCAAGTACAAATACTAAGGTTATGAGGTAAGTATGATATTTTGGAGCTGTGATTACAGGCAACTGGACCTTGGTCATTTCAGTGTATTTCTTCTTTCAGAAGAAAATCTCAAAAAGATACTGCCTTTGAAAATAATAGACATTATTTGGACCTTGTTTTTTCAGCATAAATAAAGTCTTCCTAATTTTAGGCAATCTTGCCACAGCAGAAGATATTCCTGTGTCTGAGTGTCTAAATTAGGCTGACCAAATCTCCCTCTGGAGATTTCCAGAGGCACCTACCATTAGTGACTATACTGGAAATTTAAATGCTTCTATCAGGATAAATTATTTCCAATTTCTAGGTGCAGTAAAAGGTATGTCTGAATTTATTTGGAAAAGATCCCATCTTACACTGCTATACCACTAGAGTGCTAGCTGATATGCATAAAATAATATTTACTTTCTCCACAAAGGGCTGCAAACTGTCCCTAATGGAACTGATGCTTACATTCCTTAAAGGAGTAAATGCCAGTACTTCATATGACATTAAATGTTGGTGACAGTCTAATTCTTCCCTTACTACTTGTCATTATTATGGCATGGTGAGAACTCTGTTTCACCATGCTTCCATTTGCCCATTTACATGTCTCAAAAAGGTTGCAAAAATAGTGAGATGAGAGTTTGTTTTGACACTGATTTGGCATGCTAACAACTAAATTTTCCATCCGCATTTTTTAAAGCTTTTTTCAATGTGCCACAGCGCAGGCAAGTTAATATGTGTTTTTGTAAGAGCTGCTCAAGTATGGATTGGAAATGGGGATGGAATATATTACCTGAATCCTCAAAGATCTATGTTTCAAAATTATTCATACAGAAGGTGTGGCACTTGCAGTTTTGCCTACTTACTGTAGTGTTATGATAATCACTTAATAGTTAAAACCCTTCTGCCTCTTAAAATAATTCCAACACCTCCATAAATGTCACAAATTAGACATTTTGATAACTTTTTTAATGACTGAAATGCAATACTTTCTCATGGAATGAGAGAATTCTCAAGAGTACAACATTAGACAGATACTTAGCTTGATACACTCTTCAGTAACATGCTCTTGGAGACTCACTTTCTAAACTTTTCTTTCCCTTTCTCTTCTTAAATGGTTTTTGTTGATATAGCATGACCTGCAGTTTGTAGCTTTCAATAACAGATAAATGGGAAGCAAAATTTCAGCGCACTTCATTCAGCAGCCATTCCACATTCACTGGTATTAGAATTGCTTTCAGCTGTGTTTGCTCCTAAACTGCCTATTTATTTTTTTTTTTTGCACTAGGAAAGAGTCCGTCACACATTTGTTTTGTATTTCATATTACAAATGCATATCTAAATGTTAATTTTGCCTTAGATTTTTTTTTTTTACTGGGATTTTTTTTACTTTTTAGTTTCATCCAAAGTTAGAACAAACCTGGAAGTACAGAATAGCTCAGTAGAGCTCAGTAGGTTGATTGTGTTAATTTTTTCCCCAGTGATTTGTTGTCACTCCTTCTAGGTTTTTTGTTTGTTTGTTTGTTTTGGTTTTTTCCTTGTTTGGTTTTTTTTTAAATTTATTTTATTTTTTTTATTTCTGGAAGTAATACAATGCTACTGTCTTTTTGAAATCAAGCCCTTGGAAAAATTCTGGTTTGTGCAAGGCATGATAGTAGAGTACTAGTGATGTGTCATACTGGGATATTCCTACTTGACATAGAAGTCTATTTCATATTTGTTGTGTGAGCCCTTTCAGTCTTTTATCACATCTATGGAGAACTGGTTTATCACACAGTTTATCGCATGGTATTGACCTGAGCTGCCTCTGGCTGCTGGCTGGTGCCAATGATATGTTAAATACTTGGTTATCACAATTGCATATAAAATATTGACAGAATTGCTGTAAAAGTATTAAGCAGTTAGAAATTAGGTGGGAAATTATTTTGAGTTTCATACTCTTCCCTTTAAAATATACTTCAACTTCAAGCCTCAAAAGTACACAAAAGAGTTCAGGATTGCTGATGCTTTTGTATCTCTTGAGAGTGAAAAGGTTTTCTTCACAGTTCTGTGATGATAGTGAAGGTATAAACCCTTTTTGTTGCTCAAAAAAGTGGTCTTTCTGTATTTGCAAGTCAAACACTAAAAATTATATGAACATTCGGAGATGACTTGGAAAATTATGCATAAACTCAAACCTACATATGGTTTACAGGTAGAAGGCAGAGAAAAAAAAAGTGATTAGGAGGATATGCAGGGCATCCCACTATTGGGATGCTTACGAGATAAATTAAAAAGAACAGTCACCAGCCACATAGTCCTTCTGAGCAGCTATTTAATTAAACAACAATAATAATTTCCCTAGCTTGTTTTGTGTTTCACTAAGTTATTAAGAGCTAATCAAAGTCCCATTCATTTAGAACAAATGATTGTTTTTGTGAAGCATCCTTTTAAAATAGGATCTGTGCTGAAATGAAGAGTCTACATTGCACAGAGCTTTCTGAAATTGTTTGTTGTTCAAATTTGTATAAAACTCTTAATAATGGGCTAATAAAAAAATCCTTAACATTTGACTTCTTGCTATTTTTCTTCTTGCATTTCTTATAAAGCCCTTCACAGTGCACAGTGAGAAAACATATTTGTTGATGCAGCAGCGAGATTCTTATCCATTTTGTGAAGAGAACAGAGACAGAAAATAAAACAGCCTTTTCTAGCTACTTAGGTGGATAGTGACCCTAACTGAAGTATTCATTATGGTGCAGATCCTATCTACAAAAGTCTATTTTGCACCTAAATTGTTTGCTGTTACAGCTGGTAAAAACTGCTTGTGCTGGGTTTTTAGCAAAACAGGACCATTGTTCTACCTCCTCATTTTTAAGGGAATATTAAGGGAATTACAATATTAAGGGAAGGAGAATTTGGGGATTTTGGGAAAGCCTGGGGTAGCTCCACATGCTCCTCATAAAGACCACCACACCCCATACACAATTATAATACGTACTTCTGAAATCAATATTCCTATTTCCTTAATAACAGATAGAGGAATATTCTCAAACTTGACATTCTTGGAACAACATGTTTGGTAAAAAGAGAAGAGAAATGTAGACCGGTATCAAATAAGGCTATAAAAGATTTAAGTAAGCAGGATATCAACCCTCTAGTCAGAAGTGAAAATCAAATAGTGGCTCTAATTTATGAAACCTGACACACATCACAAAGCCATCCCATAGTTAGCTTAATTGACAGCCTCTTCAGAGTAGGGGCTCAGCAACTAGATAGAATAATATCACATCAAGATGGAAAGTATCAACAAAAATTTGAGAAGCAACTTACTGCTCCTGTTAGTCCTAATTAATGACGGATAAAATCTGTCAACATCTCAGTGACATTAAGAAAATACTTTGTAGCCAAGCAAATACATTAAAAAGGAAAAAGAGTGGGACAGTAACTGGAGTTACCAGTACGTACCATTAAGATGTAAGTGCCATTTACATGGTCTTGTAGTCGTGGTCTCCCCTGTGCCATGGAAATTCCTGTGTGAGCAGTTCCTCTTGGCTGATACATCAAGGGAATAAGCAGGGTGGCTGTACTGTGTGGACATTTGGGTATTGGTGCTGGCTGAGCACTGTGTTCCACCTTGGTTTGCTGGCTGTGGATTGTGTACAGGAGGAGATTGTTCAAAGATAGTGACATTTCTGAAAATGTTGGTGGATACACTGGGAATGCATTGTCTCTTGTCAGTCCAAGAGTCACAGCTGAGGAGAATGCTACTGGGGGGTTGAGGGTTGGGCTAGATGATCTTTAAAGGTCCCTCCCAAGTGAAAGTATTCTATGATTCTATTGACTCCACGATTATACTGTGTGAACTCATATGCTATTAACAGCAGGTAATACACCTGGGAAGAGCTGTCATAACTTCTATGGACATGAAAAGATGTCGTCAACAATTATAAAAAAGCACAAAGGAAACAGGCTTCTTTATCATCAGTGGTCATAGGACCATTTTGTAGAATATGTGCAACAATCATTATGCAAAACTGTGATATCTAAAACAAAACAGGTACCACAACAACACAAAACAACTAGAAAAAAAAAAAAAAAAAACAAAC
This sequence comes from Daphoenositta chrysoptera, assembly GCA_013397915.1. NCBI lineage: Eukaryota > Metazoa > Chordata > Aves > Passeriformes > Daphoenositta > Daphoenositta chrysoptera. The sequence goes on from VZRO01006481.1 coordinate 88,734, forward strand.
GGGCAGAAACACTTAAATGGTTAACTGTTAAAGGAAAAAAGTTGCTGGCTACAAAGTTTTTGTGGCCTGAAAAGTAATGCATCCTTTTTGAGCATGTTGAATGTTTCCTATTTGAGACAGGCTATTTCCTTTTGGTCTCAGTCCTGGGAAATCCTCCGAGGCAGTGACCTGTGGAGAGCAGTACAGAGCAAGTCATTTGCTGCAAGAATCATCATAATTTGTTCTCCTTGCCAGTTTGTAAAATAAGCAATGTGTTCTGTAGGCACAAGAAATATCAGTCTGGAAAGCAATCTGTTGCTCTGAAATATTATAAACAGAAATCTCATGTTATCTATGAGGGCTGTTTGTTGCCTAAAGAACTCATCTGCTCTCTGAAAGTTTTAGAAATTGTAGAAAGCAGCAGCATAGTATGGAACATTCAACTGCTTTTGAACCCTGTGGGTCTGAAATCTATGTGGATAACACAAACTGTATTTCAAACTGTACCATATAGTTTAAGGTCACAAACTTTACTCAGCACAACCCTGGTTTTGTCTTGAGAGAGTCAATCAGCAAGCAGTTGAAGAGTCGGTACCAAAGGTGAAGTATTTAATTTGCATGAAATCTCAGCAAATCTGTTCAAGACTATGGATTAAAAGGAAGTGCCAGAAACAAGCTGTGCTGTGCATTTTTTTTAAAACCGTTTTTGTTACAAGGGATAATACAGAAAAATACAAATGTATCCTGTCAGACTATGGTTATGTGTTAGATTATGTGTAGGTAGGTTTCTGAGCTTCTCTCCAGTACAGAAATATTACACTGGTCTGTATTTAACTGACTGATACATTTAAAAAACAACAACAAAAAAAGAAACCTGATAAACATGCTGATTCTAAATTTCTTCTAAAACAAGCATATAATAAAAAATGCATTCACAGAAGAAAACTTGTCAAGATATATTATATATAGAACAAATAATAACTTTGATAGTAACCTGATTGAATAGACATCTACATATTTCTTTACAAAACATGTTAGCTATTACTTTTGAAAAATATTTTTCAGTTTTTGTCTTTAGAAAAACAAACCCTTCTTAATATTATTTATTAAACAGATTGTGCAGTCTAATTTAAATTCTTTAGTGTGTTCATTTCTTTAAATTACTTTTCAAAACCTTACATCTTAAAAGTAATATTACCTTATTTGCTGGCTTAAAACCAGCATACTTACCAGTTCCTTAATGCTGTGTTTTGGCCTTCTTAACTCTTGTCTGTGTCTGATAAGCTTAATCTTTAAAAGCAGACAGATGAAAGCTTTGGAGAAGATCTAAACATTCTGCTGCCAAAGACCCACCCTAAATTGTTTGCCAAGTTCCATCCTTATAGGTCATACTTGGAGACACCTCTTTCTCCTTCTCAATTATCTGGTGATAACTGTAGCAAGTGCTTTCATAGTAGTGGGACATTGGTGGGACACCTCTGCTTCCTCTTTTCCCTGCGCTTTTCTTTTTTCTCTCAGTGAGTCATTCAGTTTGATCTATGGACTGTCTCACTGCACTGATGCAAACAGCTGTAGGACAAAAAACCCCCAAGGAATGGACAATAATTTGGATCTCTAAAGAGCACACTTAACCAATCCTGTGTCTGTTAATTCCTAAACACAATATATAGTCTCCAGTTTTTCATGTATGGAATGTTTTGATGAGAAACTTCTCTTCCTGTAACTTGCTTGTCACTTCAGTTAAGCAAAATCATTAAAGGTAATTACTATCCTCATCTAGTTTACTTGACATGAGATTACTGTTTAAATCTTCTCACAGGTACAATGGCCCATGTACAAATGATGAAAAGAAATTTTGTGAGGACTAAAGGCTTTTGCTGATAGAGGCAGTGTCAGCTAATTTTAGATAAAATTGTTTTCCTTTATTTTCTGCCTGTTATTGGGATGTATATTTGCAGCGAATACATAACTGTCCTATCCTTCTTCTATAATCCTTTAAGTACTATTTTGCCAGGTCTAGTTTCCCCTTGTCAGCTTCTTATTTCTGCTTCCTGACCCTCCCCAGTTCCTTTTTGTCTTTTAAATAATCACATGATTTTCGCCTCATTCCGTAAAATATTTCTTTGTCCTATTCAACATTCATTTAACAGGTATCTGACCTTCTATGTTTCCCATTGGTATGCAGGTCTGGGGCAATAACAACCCAGCTCAAAAATAAGAGTGTTGCTTCCCAGTCAGTCAGGAATATAACTGAAAGAATTAGTTTTAAATATCTGAATTACGGTCTTACTGTTTGGTACTAACTAGTCCTGCAGGAAAGTAGGAGGGAAGTGTATAACAACCTCTGTGAAAACTTCTGCCTTGATTGAGATGAAAGACAGGGAGCATTTTAAAGGGCAAATAAAGAGTGACTATGATAAAAATACAGTGATAAGATTGAAAGAGGCTGCAAAATTCCAATTCTGTTACCTCGAACTATGATTTCCTTCTTAAAGCAGCTGCTTTGCCCTAACTCTGCCTTGCAACAGAACTATTTACTCAGGTCTGTGCTAAATTTATCAAAGCACACAGATCTGTGCAAACAAAAAGTTGCAGCATAATATGTCAATAAATACAACAACATTACTTTTTAGTGAGAATATGCAAACTTCTTCTTCTTCTTCCTGTACCACAGTAAGGCTACTGTTCATAGAGCTATCCATCGTTCCTTTCTTTATTTCTTCATCCCCTGATTTAACTCCCTTGTCATACACAGAAATGTAACAATCGACTTTCAAAGTAAGTCTCATACGGATTTTGAAGAATCAGATAGCATCATAACCATGGAGCATGGCACTCAATAGGTGCATGGAAGCATTTTGGGAAGTGTTTTTAATTATTGTAACAATTTAATCCATTTCATCTTTTTTTTTTTTCACTTTCCATTTGACTATTGTTCTCCTCCGTCTTTTCATTCATTCATTAGAAGTCCTCCTCTAAACCTCTGTACCTCTGTGCCACAGTTCAACATTACATACCTAGTACATATTTTATCATAGCTGTCAGTTTTTCCCCATTCTTCTGCTTAAGAACTCTTTTACAGCCTATTTGAAGCCTTGTTTGAAGTGCAAGCCATCTGGCTCCCTTACAGTTCAGCTGCAATTAGTTCCTCCTGTAACAGCTCTCTTAATTTCTAGTGTCTACTGTTCTTAATTATTCAGATTTTTTTTCCTTGCACTTTTTCTTCAATTTTAGATTAATATTGCTCCTCTACTTCTGTTTTTGGAGCTATGTGTGATTCTGAAAGTGTATCAGTAAATGCTACTATGGAGGGCTGGATCTTCAGTTTTGTTCCTAACAAATGTTGTCTCCAGAGCTTTTTTGATTGATTTTGTATAAATCTACGTGTACCCTTAATACCTTTTCTTATCAAAAAATTATTACGTATCTTATCTAGACAATGCAGAGGGTTCACCATAGCCAGGTAGTGTACTGTGATTTCTTTAGTTACTACGTGTATTATTGAGAGTGCATTTGTTTTTGGTTTTATTGCTCATACTGGATTTCTGTGCAGATCCTTCAAGAAACCACTTGGTTTTCTTTCAGCCCTTTTAAGGAAGCCTTGTATGAAGAGTATGCTAAGATCAGAGTGTAAAGCTGGGATTTAGCTAGTGAAGTGTAGACATATCCATTTAGATACTTTCTAGATTATACCATAATAATCAAGGAATAGATTTGTCTCCTTTTGCAATTCCAGAGCACTGGGTTGGTCAGATTCAAGTGTATGTTTCTTACAGTTAAACTCTGCAGGTGTTGCAAACAGACACTTGTATTTTTTGTGTAAGTAAAATTAAATCTCATAAAATAGCTTGATATATCTTGGGAGCTTTTATGTGCAGAGGTCAACTCATAAAACATCAGTTTTAAGAAAATTGTTTTCATACACATCAGTGAAAAGATATGTATCTTCCTATCTAGGAGGAAATCTCTTCAGTTAGAAATTTTGTATGACAGAAGTTTTATCAAGAAATAATGGCGTATGAAAACACAGCAAGTAATAAAAATGACAGGTTGGGGGACTTTTGAGGAAACTATTTATTTGGAAGTTCTAAAGGGGAAAAAGTATTGTTTTTAAATGAAACTTCTAACTGAAAAAATTGTTTTAATTTCATATACTTTTCATTCCTTCTTATGTTTCCTATTTAATTCAGTTCCTCATTTTTCCTAAAACTGTTTTCCAACATGAAGGAAAAACCCCTAGAAATAAATTACTTAGCAGAAACAAAAAAATAAGTGTTAATTATTGAAATATAGGAACAAATAAAAAGCTATGAATATTTAAATCCTATTTTATCTTTTATTTGATATTTGTATAATAGTTTCTCTTAAAAATTTTTTCCCCTCAGCCAGTCTTTTGATTTTTGATTCCATATTGAAGCAGGTTAGATTCAATAACCGGGCGGAAACACCAATTGATGTAGTGGTTTAGTTCACTTACTTGTTTTTGTGAGATATGAATTAGGAGAAAAGACAAAGCTGGCTCAGAAGCTTTAAACAGTATAAAGACAGTTTATTGTTACTAGGAAGGATCAAAAGAAAAAGGAACACTAAGAAAGCAAAGAGAAAAAAAACCCACATTCCTTTCTTTGCCCGCACCACCCCTCCCCCATCCCCTATCACACTAGGGGCATTCAGCCTCCTCACAGGCTTCTCAGAAGACAGAGGGGAGAGTAACAAAGGTGGAATTTCTGGTCAATATTAGAGTTCTTAAAAAGTCTTTCCAAACTCAAGGGAAAAGAAAGAGGTCTCCCCTCTGCTTCCGCATGGTTTCTAAACTGCCACCACAATAGTCTGTCCATTCGAAGACAGTCCATTGCACTGAACATCCAAACATGGGGTGTTCTCAATTCCCCCTCATGTCCCTTAAATGGATAAAGAACAGTTTATGGTATTACGGTTCTGTACCACGTTTTTGCAAAAGGATCGTTTCAAGCTCCCTGCGCCTCACGGCTCTGTCCTCTTCTTTCCGCCGCCATCGTCCGTTCCACCCTGCCTGACTTACTTTCTCCTTCTTCCTCCGACTTGTAACGCCATGGTGAACAGCTTATGTTGAAGGAAAAGCTCTCCTCCTTTGATGCTGCCAGTTGCTTAATAGTTTCTTCAGTCTGAAAAAACTGAAAATCGGCTTTTTCCAGGCCCATGGGGGACCCTGTGGAATAGGGGAGGGGAAGCGCCTCCCATGTCTTGGGAGTTGCTCTGACGATCTCGGCCTTGCAGCCCCCCATTGCTCTTTGGCTGCCTGCAGCTTTGGGGGGGGGCCCGATGCATGCCAGGGACCCCTGCCCTGGCATCTGGGGGAGGGGAGCTCGGCCCAGCTCCCCCAGGGCCTGGCCCGGAGCTGTCCCCTACCCCCCCTTCTCCAGCCGCCCGCTGAATTCAAAGAGGCCGTTTCCGCGCCTCCAGCAGGTTTAAATATGCAAAATCAGAGAAGCGCCGTTGGATCGAGAGACTGACAATTAACTTCAGCTCCAACCCATGACACATATTCAGTTTTAAAAGACTTAATTGAAGATTTTTAATTTTAAAAAATGGCATATTTTAGTCCCATCTTATAATGAATAGCATCTCAATATAATTCTCTTTTTTGTGTGTGTTTTGGTTACTAGCAAAATAGCAGTAGACTGCATTTTCTTGAATATTCCAGAATTTTTATTTGAAGATCAACCCAGAAACATTCTATGAAATATCTGGTGAAGATCTCAAATAGTTTTATTCTTCTCTTTCTTCTCTTTTTTTTTTTTTTTTTTTTTAACTAATATTATTGCTCTCCATTGGGATATTTTATCTGATCCTGAGACTTCAATAGCGTTGTGTATGAAATTCACAGCAGAATGTGCTGTCAGGGTATCTTGTAGTGAAATGAAATTTCGAGTTCTATTTTTCTTTCATATTCTGTGAATTACTAACATTTTCAGTTTTTTCATGGCTTATTGGTCTCTTCTTTGTTCTGGCAAGTTGTCTGTCTACTCAATCAATATTTGCAGATTTCTGAACTGCACAATCTGCCTTCTAGGCCCTTAGCCATACTCTCTAGGGCCCCTGAATATAGCAAGTTGTGTTTGCCCGTCTCCTTATTCCCCAAGTATAAAATCTTCCACCTTATATTCTACTTAAATTTAGCATAAGAATGGATAGCATTACCTCCAATGGTAATTCCACATTGTCTCCTGGAAATGTTATTCAGAACCATCTGTACTAGTTGGAAGACAAACCAGTGGGAGATCACAAGTCAGAATTATGATTTAATAAGAAAATTAAAATAAATGCAATAGTACAAGAACCCTGACAGAGCCACAATACAACCTGACACCCTGTTAGTCAGGGTGGTGGTAGCAGTCCAGATGAAGTGCTCCTGTTGAAGCAATGATCCTGTAGAAGGGTCTAATCCTGTAGAAGGTCCAGTGGTAGCTCTTGTCCTTGGGGAACACAATAGATAAGGCTGCTTGTGCTGTTCCAAACTCCAGTTTATATCCATGTAAGAATACTTGGCTCCTCCCCCCTGGGCTGGGCGTCTCACAATGGGCTGATGTAATTTCATGAGTCATGGGTGGGTTCTTGATTGCCCATGAACAGAGATAGCTCCCAGAGGGAGTTATCAGGGATGAGTCATGGTAGGAGATAATGAACCCTAAGCAGTCCCCACCTGCTTTAACAGCTTGAGAAGATGATAATAGAATACATACTTTGGTTACATCTTACATTGTAACCTAGGAAACAATCCCACATCCCCTGTACTCCAGTCATCAAGAGGTCTCATCTTTAGTAAATCCCATTACTCTTCATTCCTTCATTAGTGGGATGAAATGCAGCTTTTCCCATGGCATTAATGGCCAACTGCCTCAGATCAGAACTGCCTCCTGGCTCAGATTATTTTGGAACTGTGGACAGTGGTGAAGTAAAGGGTAAGAAGTGTTTTTACAAGAATCTAGAGGAAATGCATCTGGGTAAAAAGGTCTACAAAAATAAATAAATAGATAAAAAGTGGAGCAAGTGGATTATATTATTTTTCATCTTAAGTTGTCTTTAGATGTTATTTGTAGCAAAAACCATCAAACAATTTTGAGGAAATGCTTTAGAATTTTTACTGCAGACAATTCATGTAATAACATTTTGCTGTTGCTCACACAAAATAATTTAATTTTGCTTTCCTTTGTCTAAATAAGACTGCGAATACTCTGAGAAAATGGAAGAGGACTGTTTTAGAAGCAGGATTCATTACAGTGTACTTATTTTCTAGATTCTGCTCACAGTAGTGAAATTTAGAGGATTTGTCTTGTATTTGTTTTTAAAATATTTTAGGAATTTATTTTGGATATAAAAATTGAGTCTGTTTACAGGGAGCAGCACCATAAAATGCAGGAAATTATTTCATTGCTATATTTTATTTCTCATATATATAGAACTATACCCTTATTTGATTATTTCAAGGCAATTTTCCTTAAGACATTCTGGAATTATAGATCAACAAAGAATGTCACCTGTGCACCCTGAGGTAGCGCTCTTTTCCTCTGTACTTCCGTATTTTACAGGAATGGGTAGCTCAGATGAAGACTTAATTTTATAAAATTCTCTTATTTTTGATGCTGCTTAACTTCTTTTTCTTTTCTCCTTTCTTCTCTCACTCTCTCTTTTGTTTGCCAATACATTCAAAATAATAAGAAGTTTTAACCACTACAATGATTACTTTTGAGTCTTGCCTTTATTGCTTTCTAAGTTGTATGACAGTTCCATTATTCAGGCTGTGAAATATGCAAGTTCCTGCAGGGTAGGAAAAGAGTATATTGGTATTGTTTGTATTTTTAGAAAAACACAGAGTAACATGAATATCCATCATTACTTTGACATTGAAAGCAAAGTTGTAGCTTGGTCTCAAACCTTGAGTCATTTAAATCTTAAATCCTGCAAACTGATTGCTTTCTCTATACGAAGGGGGAAAAGACACCTCTAGAGGCAATTAAGGCTTGAGATGGTGTGAGTCATACTCTAGAATGTCTCATTTTTCTATTTTGGCATTCTAAAATAACCATAAACCAAAGAGGTACCTTTGTTTGATGTATTTGGCCAAGGATTCAGAATTTACTTCATTGTGGGCAACACTGACTTCTGTTTGCATTTGTTAATGTGGACCTAAGGCAGCTGTCTTTCAAGAACAGATTGACTGCTTTTCAGCACCAAAAAATTCCTGTAGGTTTCTAGAACATATTAGCAGGTGCCTAGACATGTAAACTTCATTAAAACCCCCTGATAAATTAATTTATTGGGAGTAATTTGAATTACCATAATTAAGTCAGGATATATTTTCAGGACACAAAGCTTTAGCAGAAATGCCAATCTTCAGGATGCCCATCTGACAGACATCTCAGTGCTCTTTTCCTTATTCTTACTTTCAGAGTTTTATATCGCTTGTTTGGGGTGATTTGGAGGATTGCTTTTACCAAGCTCTGATTTATTTTCAATTTAAAATTAGGGATATGAGATCAACTCTGCTAAGGTAATGATTTTGAGTACAAGATGTATATGAGTTGTAGAAACTCAAGTTTAAATGTCAAAAAACAGGATGAAAAATAATATAACAAAGTAAGGATCCAAATCAAAATGGATAAGCAAAAATAAAATATCCTAGTGAAAATAAGAAACTCCATGGAAAAATGTTTTTAGAAACTGTAGGGATTATGTTAAATTTCTGGAAGCCACATTGACTTCAACTCATGGGCAAGGGTAAAACAAATAGTAACAAAAATCTTGAGCAAGGTAAGTAAAAAGCCTGTTCTAGACAACTGAGCTTCAGTACATCTATTTAACTAACAAAGATGATAATGATTATGAAATCTAAAGGGCAGTGAATGGGAATGAGGTTTTAGAAATAAAATGTAGATGATCCAGATCAAGTAAAAAAATTTAAGTCTCAGTTCATGTTTCTATATACCAAAAGGTGGACCACACAACCATGAATCAATTTAGGAAAAAATGAGGAGGAAAGGAGAGAGCAAAAAATGTGCTGAGACAACTTGTATTTACAGAGAGCCTGTGACAGAGCAATATAATATCTTGTCAGCAGTATAATATCTTGTCAATATACCATGCAAAGATCATGTTGTAGAATCTTTGCTTGAAGGAGTATCATAGAAAATTTCTGTGTGTCAGTAAGGTGACTACTAAAATGTTATAGGAATTGAGTTTGACCTAGTTGGAAGAATAAGTATTATAGAGTTCGTAGTTAAGAAATTAAGTTAAACAGAAAAAAAATAGAAAAAGTGTCACCATCTATGTGTAAAGAACAGTTATTAGACTGCAGAAAGATTACTAGAATAGCTCCTCAGAGTTTGGCATTGCAGCCAGTATTAAATGATCTTTGCTTAAAAAGGCGGTGTTTTACAAATTTGGAAATGACAAGATTTGGCAACATAAAGAAAAGTCAGATAATATAAAAATTATTAAGGGCAGCAACAATAGAAATAGAATGAAATATAAAAATCTGACACAAGAGCTTCGGCTGGACAGGCTTCAAGAAATTCTATGGGGTTGAAACCCATCAGCTGGAGACAAATGAAGACAACTTAGTCTAGTAACTGATCAAAAGATGAATTTCAGCCACCTACATTTCCCAGTAATTTGGATTCATAGAAGGCTTATTTTTTTTTCACAGCTGTAGGTCCAGAAACAGATTCTTATCACACATTCATCTTCTTCCCAATAATTTTCTATACAGTATTTAAATACGGTGCCGTATGCACTCAGGGAAGTGTGGAACATCACTGGGTTTTATTGTTTTGGGCTTTTTAAAGCTATTCCAAGTTTATATATTCTTCTTGGATTACAAACTATGTAAAAATGAAATTTGATTCTTTTTCTACAAATTGTATATGCTAGTTCTATAGATTTTTATTTTTATACCGTATTCTATTAAAGCTTGGATAATGTTATTATTAATATAGAAGTATATTTCACTGTGAATGGTGAACCTTTGGATAAATATATTAACTGTTTATTTCATTAATCCAGTTGCACTATGGTATTATAGTCAACATTTCCTAATTTCTTTTCAGATTCTATATTTAATTTTAGTGTTTCATATTATCACAAGGAAAAGATGGTAGTGAGAACTTATATTTTTAGTTCTTTCTGCTTCACTTAAATTCCTAAGTATTTCCAAACCATCTATAAATATTAAACTGTTCTGTTCTAAAGTTGGTTATGATAGTCTGATCCTTGAAAATAAGAGACTAAAAATTTCTTATCTGCTTTTTCAGTATTAGCAATGTAAAAAAATGTGGGTATTTTTTAGAAAATGAGGATTTTGTTGTTTCAATGAGCTTTTAATGAAACCAAGTAGATAATGGCTGGGACTTAGAGAAAAAGCAACATTACTTTAAAAATTACTGCAATAGTATTTTCCACTTTCTGTTGAATGCTTCTGAGATACACTGATCAACTGATCAGTGCATCAGTTGATGAAGTGATTTTATTTCAGAGTTCATTGCCTTGACAGGATCAATAATCCTACTATTAGTAAATTCAGTAGAACTAAAAGGCTCAGAGTATTCCCAAACTCCACACACTTCACTAAAATATATTAAAATTTTTATTAACATTGAATATCTGCTGACTCTTTAATAGTTGTATAGATTAATTTTAAACATTTTCTACTGTGTTGATCTTTCCACATCTAATTTCACAATTCCATAATTAAAAATGGTAGAATTGAAACATACGGAACTTCTCTCTACATTGAATTTTGCATAGGAAGTAATTGCAATCAAAAATATTTCATGAAAGTGTTTTGAGAACATTTGATTGCTTTTGCTATCCCAATGGCCGTGTACATTTTAGACTGTAGAAGTGGTGAAAGTTGAGCCACGTGTGGACCCCTGGCTCTGATTTAGCTGTATCTTAAGTCAGGTTTTCCCCTGATGGGGGAGTGATTCTAAAGAAACTTGCAGCACTCTCTGCTTTAAGATAGTTTATTAAGTCTTCTCAGAGAAGTAAGGTCACTAGTGTGACCCAGACAGAGCACACAACACAGAAGTGCAGCAGAATGCTTGTAGAATGCTGAGAATGCTTCAGAATGCTTGCAGAGTGCTTGCTTATCAAGATAACACGGCCTTCTTAAAAGTAAATCATCGAATTAAAACTTAAAACGAAAGATATTTTCACTTTTCTACCAGTGTTAGACAAATGCTTTAGTCACGTATACAGGAACTGCGGAATTTTTCACCCAATAATTTTTAGACACCTTCTACTGCAGAATATGGAGTACTAGAAGAAGAAGAAGGTCTAGAAACAACAACAATCCTCCATTTTGGAGTTTTTGCTTTTTATCTATTTACTACATTAATGAACCCAAAATCTTTAGATTTTTCACCCTGTGATAACCTTACATAACATTCTATCATTTAGTTCACACTGAAGTAGATTCTAGTTCTTCCTAAAGAGTTGGCAGTTTTCTCCATGGATAAAGGTCAAAAACAGTGTTGTCCAGGGAGGTAGAACCCTTCAAAATAGGCAGGGAAATATTCTCTGCATTCCGAGTTCCCACAACCATGTTTTTTGTAAAACTCTTGTAAGCAACATGAGTCTTTGCAAAACAAAAAAGAAAAAAATTAATCTTCTATTTATGCCATGTCTATGTAAGCCAATATATATTTTTTTCCTAGCTGGATGCTGCAAAAAGGCTTTTAGATAAAAAATCCTCTTTTTAATTTATTTTAATTTTTTTTTTATTGTAGAAATAAAGTTACTGTCTTAGGAAGAAAAATCTCTTAAAGTCTTAACGTACTTTCCAACACTTAATTGTTTGGTTAAGCCATTTTGAGACATGGCAAAGTAGAAACAGGCTTTGAAAAAGATGTTTAAATATTTATCACTTGTGTCTTTTTCATTTGTGTCAGACTTGATCAAAGATCTTTGTTTTTCTCACCTATTTTATAAAGTTTAATAATAATGAAAGGGATTAACTACAGTATCTAGTTCATTGGCATATGATGTATGGCATTCAGGTATTGTTTGATTTTTTAATGTATTATGATTAATGTAAACCTGGATTTAATTTTTTTTTTTTAAAAAAGCTTGTATAATGCTACTAATGAATTTACTCTTACAGAAAAATATTTAAATGACAATTCTAAAAGAATAGTTTTGAATTATGAGTTACTCAACTTTTGGAAGTTTATTCAATTATTATATGAACACTATAATGAAAAAATTTTAGTAGTATTCTTTGCTTTGATTAAGGGTCATTTTTTCCTTAGGCATAGATTTACACAAGTATCTGTATTTATAAGTGTTAATTATTCTTGCAAAAAAAATTTTTTAGTGTTTGTATTTTTATGTTTTTTTCAAACTGCTGATGAAATTTTTGCTTAAAAAAATGGTGAAACTTCATTCAGAAATCCCTTTGCCACTAAGTGTTACCAAGATACTGGTTTGGAAAATTAACATAACATTAACATAAAATGACTGGTTTTGCAGACTTCTCAAGAAGACCTCTGAATCTAAAATAAAAGAAGAGACATTAAAACCTTTTTCTTCTTTAATTTTTTTTTTTTTTTTTTTTTTTTTTTTTTATTGTTTTGNNNNTTTTTTTTTTGCTAAGTGCTGATTAGCTTGCACATATTGGTACCTCTGTTGGAATAAAAATTTTGAAGATGGATCTATATAATCACACCTCCTTTATCTTATTTTTTCTTAAGAAATAATATTTTTTATTTCACATTAATACAAGTCAGTTATTATTAGATAATTCAATTAATATAATTATTGTTTTCATCTTTAAAATTTTGACTATGAACCTATTATTTGTGAAAAGGCATGCTCTTTCCTTTTTATTCACAATTGATTGTTTACTGATAAGAACAAATTCAGGATTTCTCTTTAATTTCTGATTTTACTGGCAGTTTAATTTAAAGTATACTCAGTAAGACAACATAATGTTTGTGTTAGAAAGAACCAATAAAGTACAGTTTTCTTACGATCTGGAAGATGGGAAATTAAGGGTTCCTAATTGTTTGTCAAATTTGTTTATTGTCTGTCTATTAAATTTTGCTCTCTTTTGACATAAATTTTAATTTAAGTTTAGTTCTTTAAGTGTCATAATTTAGCTTAAATGTATATAGTGTTTACTGCAAAATTATGTATGCTAACACTTCTTTCTCCTTCCCTTGGTATGTTTGTTATTCTGAGGTACCCTTCAAAATATTAAATCTCCTTGTGTTGCGAATTATTTCTTTCTGCAGTTTGAGTTTCTGTTGGGGATTTTGGTATGGAAAATCTGTATTAAAATGTTATTAAAATTTGGAAAACAATTACTCCATTAATATATAGTAAATGAAGTGATGACAATGTTGATCAGAAAAAAGATAAACCTTGATTTTCCTCCCCTCTTATGTATTTAGGGTGGACATATAGATGCTAATGAGACAGTATTAGATCAGACTCAAAAAGAGTTATGAGAAATGAAAACTACAAACCAAGAGCTGAAAATGGGCTCTTACACACTGCAGCCATCCTGCCAACAGTGTTGCAACTGCATACACACAACCCAAGAGCAACTTGGGCTGAAAGCATTGGAGTCTGAAGACAAATTATCACAGGATCAGAGACCAGCCGAGGGTGGACGGGACCTCTGGCAATCATACAGCCCAACTCCTCTGCTCAAGCAGAGCCACCCAGAGTGGACTGCCCAGGACCATGTCCAAACAGTTTTGGAATACCTCCGAGATGGAGACTCCACAACCACTTCAGGCAGCCTGTGCCAGTGTGATCCCCCTCACAGGAAAGAAGTGTTTCCTGATGTTCAGAGGGAACCTTGTGTTTCAGAGTCATTGCCTCTGGTCCTGCCACTGAGCACCATCACAAAGAGCCAGTCTCCCTATTCTTTATACCCTTCAGGTATTCATGCACATTTATGAGATGCCCTGAGCCTTCTTTAGGCTAAACAGCCTGAGCTCTCATAGCCTCTCCTTACACAAAATATAGTCCAGTCACTTCACTACCTTAGTGACCCTTTGCTGGATTCTCTCCAGGATCACCTCCCCTGACCTGCTGGCAACACTTGTAAAGTAGCCCAGGAGATTGTTGGTGGTCTCTGCAACAGAGGCACATCGCTGGCTCATGTTCTACTTGGTGTCCACCAGTACCCTCAGGTCCTTCTTTGCCAAGCTGCTTTCCACCTCTGTGGTCCCCAGCCTGTACTTGTGCCTGGAGTTATTCCACCCCAGGTGCAGGACTTTGAACTTTGCTTTGCTGAACTTCCTGAGGTTCCCATCAGCCCATTTCTCCAGTTTATTGAGGACCCTCTGAATGGCAGCAAAACGCTCTGGCATATCAGCCCCTCCTCCCTGCTCAGTGTCATCAGCAAACTTTCCCATCAAACACTGCCCCATCATCCAAATTGTTAATGAAGATGTTAAGCAGGACTGGATCTGGTACTGATCCCTGGGTTACACCACTAGTTGTTGGCCTCCAGCTAGACTTTGTGCCACTGATCCTTGCTTTTATCCCTGGCGAGACAATTTTCAATCTTCCTCAACTGTCATTGATTATACAGTCCTATGACAGCATGGCTCTACTATTATAATTAGGTCCTTCAGTTTAAATAGAAAATGTTCTCACCAAAAATCATTACATTTTACTATTGCTATGTCTTTGTTATGGTTTTGGTTTGGGGGGATTTTTGGTTGGCTTTTTTTTTGTTGTTGTTCGTTTGGTTTGGTTTTGTTTGGGTTTTTGGGGTTTTTTTTTGTTTGGTTTTTTGTTTGTTTGTTTGGAGTTTTTTTATGACTGTAACTCTGATACATGTTTTGGAGCAGTATATTGCTGTGAATCATGGGTTCCTATAGGCATGTCTTGGCAGCATGTTTAATTGCACTGTATTATTAGAAATGAATCCATGCACTTTGACAATAAATAACATGTACTTGAACACAAAATGCAATTCATTCAAAATGTATATAAAAATATTTGGGAAATAATGAATACAGATACTGTGCCTTCAAAGAGGAAAATATCTAGGTCAATCTTCAACCTTTAAACTCCAAAACTAACTGCTCATAAAAATTGCAATTCCAGCTCTCCAGTCCATTGCACTCCTGTCTCTCCCAAGCAGAAGAAAACAAAAATATCCAATTCCCAATGCACTACTAATAGAAAATACTGAGAAGTGTCCCCCAGAAGTGTTTAATGTAACAGTTGTCTCTGCAATATGCTATCTGACATGAAGAGGCAAAAAAAAAAACCATTAGTAAGTGTTTATAGCACAGTTCTCTCCTAGAAATATCCAAATAAAATTAAATTGCTATCTTAAAAAATCCTTTGTTACAGTGACCACAGAGAGCAGTCTGCTGCTGTATTAGCAAGAAAAAAAATAGAGTAAAATGAACAGTAGAAAATAAGTAAGAAAGTGAAGCTATTATCAAAAGACCTTTGAAAGTAGTCAATCTGAAAAATCATTAATTCAATACTTCATGCTCAGAAATTTTCATAAAATGTACATCTATTGCAGCAAAAGAAGAGAATTTGATTCTTGTCATGCCATTTTTCTATTATTTTTATCACCTTTTTTTATTCTTTTTTGACGATATTTCTGAAAGCACTCAAAATGTATGTCTCATTTTACGTAAGTTGTTAGTGGGAAACCGAGCGGTGGTGAATACTGAGGAGGCATCCAAGCTAACCAAGCTACCAGCATCAGTGGCAGCTTGCAGAGCAGTCTGCAAGGATAAGGCCGTGGTGTTCCCAATGAAGCCTACTGTCTATGGAGTACACAGCAAATAGTCATGGGAAACAGAGGTGAGAGAATATTGAGAGGTGGGAAAATTAACACCTGTCCAAACAGCATTTGCCAGCTTGCCAGCCATACTCTTTGACTGAAAGTTTGTAAGGACCCTTAGACTTGGAAAGATTTTTTCTCAGCTGATGTCTTCTAACAGTTTGCCAAGATGAGAGATATCTGCTCTCTGCAAGAATTTTGTTAGACCCTTAATTGATTCCTCTGACTTACCCACCTGCACTCTATAACTTTTGTATTTCCATCCATAATGCAGTCTATACATGGCTTTTTCCAACTAGTTTAGCTGACTGGAACAAATACTTATAAAATACACTTTTTTATAGTAGTAGTGTAGTGTAGTGGCAGTGTAGAATAAAGAAAACTATGATCTTCATAGAGTTCCTGGGTTTTTTTTGGGAAAGAAGTGTTATAATAATTTTATTGTTGGCTATACATGTGTATTCCAGTGTATTTAGAAACAAAGAATGTTCTACCATTTATGATAGTGTTTTGTAACAGTAGTGTCTTTAGTGCTACCTTGTAAAACCCAGATATAGGGAAGCTTTTAAAAACTAAACTCTCTAAATATCTTTTCATTTTCTTTTATAAGCATCTGGAAATTATTCTCTTGTTTTAACCCAAAAGTGCTTCTAAACTGGTCATCCATGGTGCCAAATACAAGTCACGGTAAATTTGGCATTTATCTCCCATGTTCAAGGGAAAAAGGAACTGTTTTCATATTTGGATGTGTGATTGCCTGCAGGAATATGTACTTCCAGTGTATGACGAAATACACAAAGTTCTCTTTGCCTTTTTCTGTAGTTTTCTAATGGTACAACAGTGAGGTGCTTGGTATTAATGACTTTTCCCTCTTTGAAACACAGGAAGCAGGGGACAATTGTCCAGAGAAGTCTCATGCCATTGTTTGTGCTTGTTTATGAATCTGACTGCATATTGATCTTGTTTCACCAGACTGTACTATTACATATCTAGCTGATCTGGAATATAGAAACCAACATAAACAACTGGCTTCCTCTCATACCTAACCATGACCTTATTAGTAGAATGTAGTAGAAAAAACTTGTAGGAGCCATAAAGCGATCTGGAAAAGAGAAGAACATACTTGTTGCACTCATCAGAGCAACTGAATAACTATATTCATTCATCTTTCTTACTTTACTCTGTGTCTGAACTTATTAAAGTTTGCATAGATTGGTTGTTTTCTGAGAGTGATGTAGGCTGTTTGCCAGGATCAAGTTTTCTGTTCAGGTGCTCTGACATCATGGTATCACTGCTCAAGATTTTGAAGTAATATATAGTGGATTTTTTAAAACTATGTTGTCTTTAAAAAAAGAATAATTTCTAAAAGGGACTAGCTGATCATCATCAGTTAAGTCAGTTCCAGGAAACAGATGAAATATCTGAGTTTATGAGTTCACAAATTATTACAATATCTGCTACTATTAGTGAGGTCTTATGATACAAACCTATTCTGTGATTGATATATTCTCTTTCATTAAACTAGTTGTCTCATAGATAATTCTGGGGAAAAATACATGGCAATATATACAAGCATAAAAAAAATCTAGTTAATATCTGTTTCTGTATAGGTTTTCTTATCGATTTCTTTCTTCTTTTTAGCAAGTTATACAAGTGTATGTACTTACACACATGCATGCACAGAAAAAGCATCTTTATTAATAATCACTGAAATATCCTATATCATCTGTCTGCTTTTGTGGCTAGAGATAAATAGCTATGGTGGAATTGTCCTCTGCTTGAAGGTAGCAGGGGCCTCTTTTGTCTTTTCTCTAAGGGAAAAGAAACGAGCATTATTTGGAATTTTATTTGTGTCCTGTAATATCTCCAAAAGATTCACTATTTCTGTCCTGTAATAGTTCCAGTCCAATGGCATGACAGTAAATTAGTTTACAGAAATTTTGGCACAAAACTGTTATCTACTCTTGTAGTCCAACATTTCCTGAATCATTATTTTTAATAAGAGAAAAAAGCCAAAAAAGTACTTGTTCAGCTCACTATCCAATAACCTCCATTTTAATCACAGCTTTACTTAGAAAATCTAATAATGTTTTGGCCCGTGCTGAGATAACATTTATCTACATAGGGAGTAAAAAAAGAAACTCAGAGTCCAGTAGGGAACAATTTTATGTGGTCATTCTTGTCAAACTAGTACTGTGTACAGTGGAAATGTTTCACTTACAGAATGCCTGTCACAATTACCTCAATTCATTTCTTTATTGCCTTTTAAATAATTTTTTCACTTGCTGAAAATTAATTTCTGCAATAGTTCTCTTTTCTGAGCTGTTCTGTCTGAAATGGAAAATGCTTCCATTTCTGCTTGTTGACTTTATAGGTTCCTGCAGACTTTCTTACATTAGGGTTTGATTGTTGCATTTAATTTCAGGAAGGCTTTAATTCTTTTAAGATGGGCTCACTTTTTAGTCACTCCTAGTTACAGACATTTAATCATTCACCTCAGTGCAAACAGTCCATCAGGTTTTTAACAACAGAACAATGACATACAAAAATGGAAATCCATATTATGAAAGAGGCCCTAAATCAACCCTTACTGATTAATTTCCCCTTTATTCACAAAGCCTAACTCATTCTGACTGAATCAATCAAAAAGCTATTACCTTCATACTTGCAAGTGTTACTTTCAAAATCAATAAAAACTGAATTTATTTTTAAGATGCAATATATTACCAAAATAAAAGTTCCCATTTACTTAGGCTGGAGATTTATCAAAAACTGTTACAGTTGGTAAAAACCTGAGGTTTGACCTTGTATATTTTTTGGTGGTTTTTAATTTTCAGCTTTATCCACGTGTTCCAGTTTCATTTACTTCAATAGCTGGGTTGCTTCTAAGTTTGTGAAAGTGTTTTTATTGCTTCTGTACATGAGGGTATTTTCTTTATGATTTCAAGGGAATTCTTTCTGCACCATATGCCATGTTTTCATTCTGTTTTTTTTTAAATAAGGCCACATTAAAATGGTCTACGTTTGAGGAGTATTGAGTAAAGAGAAGAACTACCCGCCTTGCAAAAGCAGCCAACAGGCTGACAAACCTGGTGAGGAGAGCTTTAAACTACATCCAGTGGTGGAGGGAAATTACAGCTCAGTTAAGTGTGGAAGCAGTGGACAGAGATGCATAGCAAAGGGTGCAAGGTGACAAGAACAAGACATGCTCCAGGAACAGCAAAACAGAAAAGAAAGCTCTCCTGAAATACAAAAAAACATACAACCTTGGAAACCAGCAGGAAGAACTAGAGCTCCATGTGCAGATGCTGAATTGTGACATTATTGGTGTTGTAATAACTGAGATCTGGTGGAATAACTCCGTAACTTGAGTGCTGCAATGCATTGATACCGACTGTTCAAGAAGGGCAGGCAGGGAATTCATATGAAAGAATACTTGTTTGCTTCCTCCTCTTAAGATTGTAAATTTCACTATCCTTTAGTATTCTGAGTTGTAATTGTAATTAAAAAGAAAATATTTTTATTTTTGAAAATCAACATGTTCTGTGCAAATATTATTGAATTCCAGGAGCAACAACATCTTTTTCTCTGAGCTGTTGTCTTATGCATCCAAGTGACTATATATGGGATATAGAAACTATGTAGGGGAAAAACAAAAGTTGTAACATAGGAACAAGCATACATGATACAAATGACACATCTCATTATGCTGTTAAACGAGGGAGTGACAGAAACCCACAGCAGTTGCTCCTTTGATCTGTTTTGTTCAGATATCCGTACACTTTTTTACTGACTATCTTATTTCCTGCATTGATATAGTAGGTTTCTAAAGCTAGCAGTATTATTATTGCTTTTGCAATTTTTTCACATTAGGAAATAAAAAAGGTGAAAGGGAAGAAGACAAGGAGAGAATTTTGCTTTTTTTCATGTCATGAGAAAATTAGTAATATTTTATGGCAGTATGTTGTGAAGCATGGAGAAATTCCTTATTAGAAGGGTTTCAGGGAGTAATCTTCTGCAAGGGGTTTTAAGAGAAGATATGGTAGCAAAATATTTATGGGATACATAAAAAGAGGGGTTGTGGGTAATGTGTGGCCCAGAAATAAAAAAGTATTTTAAATATTTAAAAGCCCTGTTAATTCCCTCAGAAACGGGAGAACAGAAAGAAAGAATAAGAAAAAATATTATTACCTTAAACTATGAGAAAGCCAAGGAAATAATTCAGCATTTCCAAAAATGAAAATATCTGAAGTTTTTTTTCCTTTCATTTTTGAATTGCTTAGCTCAGAAAGATTTCTGAAACAGAATTACCTCTGTACCCTCATGTTTACTGAAATTTCCTGCAACAGCCACTGTCACTTGGTAGAATTTCTGACCTTTCTATAGAACATCATCATTTGATTCAAAAGTTGTTATTTTAAAAATGCAGAGCTAGAGGTGATGGATGTTGCAGTACCCTTCCATGTTACTTTAGGTATAGGTAAACAATATGAGCTCTCACACACTTGGTAAGTAGAAGTGTGCCAAACATTTATTATGTTTCAAAGAGAAAATATCTCCAAAAGATTCACTGCAAAATTTTTCCATGAGAAAATTTTCTTCCATTAGAATGTTTTTCTGAGAAATAATTTTTCCTTCACAAAATATGAGCATTAAAGTCTTATGTGTATGTGTATCTGAACCATCTTACGAATCAGCTAAGAGCTTTCATTTAGCAAACAAGCTGAGATCTTAGGCAGTGAAGTTCCTTCCAGCATGCTAAACCCATGGTTTTTGTCTTTAAATAAACACATCCAACATCCTTCCCTATAATATATTCAGTATAATTCTGTTATATTTAATTTTCTTACAGATGCCATCAAAATATCAGTATAATAGGGTTATATTGAATTTAAAAAGTCATAAACATCTGCTTTTATTGCAAGAGGGTGGGAAAGGGCAACTATGAGTAAACAATTTCTCTCTTATTCTGATACAATCACTTGCAGGGCAAGTGAGGTGAATTCTTGTGCCAAAAGGAGCAAACTCTTGCAGAAGCTGAATTTCAAGCTCTTCAGGAATGGATTTATTAGTGCTGTCATCCTCTGCTTCCACCTTAGCACCTTCCATCAACGTGGCTCTTCTCCTCCTACATAGGACTTGGTGATGGCTGCTGCTTCTACTGCAGGTGTTCAGAAATTAAAGTTCTAGATTTGCAACTGTATGTCCCTACTGCTGTTACTCCAGTGAGGATGGCAGTTCTTCTTCACGAAGCTATTTTACTGAAATTTATTCCAATGAAACGAAACTGTATGTTTCTATGTTCACATTCACATTCATATTCAAGGCAGCAGAAGCTCAGGCAGCACTTGACTCACATTTTGAAGATCTTTTAGATTTTATTTTTAAATAGAAAGTGTAGAATTTAGTGCAGTTAGTCACGTTTATTTTGGAAAACTACCTTTTAAACTCAAACAATAGGATCCTTCCCATCTTCCTAGAAGACATCCTACCAGATATTCAATTTCATTGCAATTTACTCATATCAGACTCCACCTGGCCTTTTGGTGGATTCTAAGAGGCACAAATTAACAGGAAATAGAGACTTCACTAACATGATTGCTATCCTTTTCTTTCATGACAAATTCTGAGAAAAAAAAAAAAAAGCTGATTTTCTATATGAGTTGCAACTTAGTGCTTTTTTGGTAAATTGAAACATGAATGATTTACATTTTTTTTTCCTTTGTGCATCTATTTTGGGGGGAGGGGATTTTCTATTTGTTTGTTTTGTTTTGTTTATTTTTGTGGGGTTTTTATTGTTTTTTGTTTCTTTGTGTAGTGTACTGTCTTAGCAGAAATATTGATGTAGGTTTGAAAACTTAGTAATAATTTCCACTCAAGAAAGAATGCTTTTTCCTATTTTTTTCACACAAACTCTGCCTTCTAAGTTTCTTACCTCTAGTTGTTTTGTCTTTCACAGTTTCTTGTTTATGATGAATGCTACATTTTTTTCAGTCAGCATTTTCCAACATGTGGAGGAAATACAGAAAGTGATATGATGAAATTATAAAGTGATAAGCATGTATGTCGCATATGTAAGAAAACTCTACAAAAATCAGGACTGCTTTAGAGAACAATGTGGTTTTCCTATTTGTGTGCCTGCCTATTGCTGTGGAAAACTTTTAATCTAAGAAAAAATACAGATGAACTGTCTTAAATTTATTTCAACTCTAATTCTTTTTAAAGGCAGGACCACGGCATAGATTCTCCTAAGAAAAATAAACTAGCCACTGAGGTTTATTTTTAAAGTAGGCAAAATGCTGTCATGTATGTTTTCCTTCCCATCTCAATGCTGTGCTGATTAACTTTAGTTTTTACAATATTAACTAGATCTTGTTATCCCTTAGTGATGTTGCCTGAGCAGACTGCTCATTTGTGTGCAATCCTTCTGTGTCCTTTAGGAAACATTATTCTAATATTAATAATATACTAGTTTCTTTGATCAATATGATGCCATATTTACTACATACAAACCAGTTTCAAATTTATTTTAAGAGCCAGCAAAGTCTTGGCTGCTCTATTTATTAAAAGAAAAAAATTAGTCTTGGACATATAATGGCTTTGGCCCGTCCTGTGGAGAATAGTGTCTGAGTGTCTTGGATCTTACAGATCTATACACATACTTCTGCAGTAGAATTATGGAATATGCAACAATTAGATGAATTCTTAGATAGTCATAAGTTTATACCACTGAATTAGCAATAGGAAAACCATGAATTTAGTTTGTACATATGGGATTTTAGCCAAAGTAAATTAATCAGTGTTTTAACTCACTTGGGTTCAAATTTATTTAGACTTGTCGTATTTAACAAAAGAAAATCATCAGCCATAAAGGATCAGTCAGGCATGATATTAAACAGCTGAACATGTCAAAATAATCAGCATGTAGTTTTGAAGTTTCATTTAGTATGTCACTGCTCTACAGTTATTGTTATTGTGTTTGATTTGTACATGCTTTAGGTAAATTGATGTTGGGTATGGAAGGCAACCTTTACTTAGCTTTTGTCCACTGAGCTAGGATATTGTTTGGACGATGTTCTCAGGCACATGGTGTGACTCTTGGGGTGTCCTGTGCAGGGCCAGGAGTTGGACTCAATGATCTTGATGGGTCCCTTCCAACTCAGCACATTCTTGATTCTTTGATTTTATGAATAGTTCTCCTGTTTCCTCAAAGGCACACTGATGTAAAGATCCTTTCTGTTGTTGGTATTTATTGACATCTATGGCCAGTAGATAAGGCATTTACAACTACTTTTTTTGCTTGTCATAATTCTCTTGTGAATGTTCCAATAAACTAAAAGTCTTGCATGTGTTGCACGTGCACATGCAACTCAAATTGAACACTTTATTCTATACAGCTGTGTAAAAAAAAAAAATCAGCTCTAGGTCATTTACTACTATGCCTTTTTGATCTCAGTGCCCTGTTAAAACCTTAACATTTGAGTTTTCATAAGCAGGCAACTATTATTAGTAAGTTACTTCATGAATGGTAAATGGCTTCACTGCAGTTCCAAACCATGTATTTTCCTGTCAATACTCTTTGCAGGATGTTGTGCTCTGCCTCATCAGAAGAAAGGAGAACAGCTTATGTAATATTAATAAGCAACTCATTTGTAGATAGGAAGTTGGTAATCTTTGAATATTAATTGGAAGAATTCTAAAGGAACAATTATAAAACAGACACAGAAAGAAGATTCCTTCCTCTAAGTGTTGAATAGCATATTATTTTTGGACTATAAATTATTTACATGGAATTGCTGCTTAGAACCAGGAATCTTTTATCCTTCAGTCCTTGTTTTAAACCTGATCAGCAAAATGACATCTATCTTCACATTTCCCCTAGAGCCTGACAGTCATGAAAGCACAGCCATTTTTAGGCAGATGTTTGCTGCTGATAAGATGCATTAAAGCATGGACCATTAGCTGAACTGTTTTGTAAGTCATCAAAGATTCAGATTGTTTAACAAATTGATATCTATGCAGAAAACAAAAGACAGAGAAGGTCTGTGTAATGCTGCAGTAGTTCTTATCGACTGTCTTTAAGATCAACAAGAAGTGCTACATTGGGCAGAGTACAAACAGAATGACAATGGTGCCTATTTCAAAACAAGCTTGAAACTGAATGAAATACATCATTTATTGAAGTAATAGATCCCCTCTCTACATCTCCCAAATATGCTGAAGAAGATGTTTTTTTCTGTCGGCTCACATCTATTGCTGTCATATTTAAATGAATTAAAATGTAACTTTAGCTTTGCATAGAAACACATCCTAAAACTCTGTGATGCTTATGTGTGTGTGCTGCATGCAGTTTACAGCTACACAAGCAGAGTGTGACCTAAAGATAAATATTACAAATGGAAATCTGAATACTAATAACTAAATAGCTGAATGGAGGAGAAACAAAAAAAAAAGCAAAGGATCTGGAAAAGGGTAAAGATGAGTAGAAGTGGAAAATATTCAC
Organism: Daphoenositta chrysoptera; assembly: GCA_013397915.1. NCBI lineage: Eukaryota > Metazoa > Chordata > Aves > Passeriformes > Daphoenositta > Daphoenositta chrysoptera. Next base: position 113,021 of record VZRO01006481.1, read on the forward strand.
TGAAAGGCAGATAAAAAGTGTGGCAAAATGCAACAATAGGTCTAGGTGGGAAATGAAGGAAATATGAGATATATACTAGTAAATATTTAATGGAGAAATACAAGCAAGAAGAAAAAACATTGGAAAAAATGGAAGACAATATATGCCCCAGAAATAAAAAAAAGAAACAAACAAACAAAGAAAAGAAACAAAAGAGGCAGTGTGGCTGTCTCATATTCCTCATATTTGGGTGGAACTTCCTGTGCATCAGTTTCTGCCCGTTGCCTCTTATCCTATTGCTCAGCACCACCAAGCAGAGCCTGGAAACATCATCTTGACATCTTGACACCCTTCCTTCAGGTACTTATAGACATTGATGAGGTCCTCTCTCAGACGTCTCTTCTTGACACTAAACAGGCACAGCTCCCTCAACCTTTCCTCCCAAAAGAGATGTTCTGGTCCATTGCCCATTGCAACCATCTGCATTGCCCTCCACTGGACCTGTTCCAGGATCTCCCTGTCTCTCTTGTTCTAAGGAATCCAGAACTGGACATGCTACTTCATATGCAGCCTCACTAGGGCTGGGTAGTCCCTCGACCTGCTGGTAAAGCTTTTTCTATGCACCCCAGGACATCATTGTCCTTCTTGGCCACAAGGGCACTGTCAGCTCATGGACAACTTGTTGTCCACAAGCACTCAGCACCCCTAAGTCCTTCTCTGCAGAGCTGCTGTCCAGCAGGTGGGCCCCCAGCCTGTGCTGGTGCAGGGGGTTATTCTTCCCCAGGTGCAGAACCCTGTATTTGCCTTTGTTGAATTTCAGATGTTTCTTCTCTGCCCATCTCTGGTGCCTGTTGAGGTCCTTCTGAAGAGCTGCACAGCTCTCTGGGGTACTGCCCACTCCTCCCAGCTTTGTGTCACAGAAAACTTGCTGAGAGGGCCTCTGTTCCTTCATCCAAGTCATTGATTGATAAGTTAAACAATGCTGGACCAAGTATGGAACCTTGACAGACATGATTTTTGACAGGCCTCCAAACAGACCCTGTGCCACTGATTACAGACCTCTGGGAGCTGCCATTCAGCCAGTCCACCTCACTCCACCTCGCTGTCCGCTGTCCATTCAGTCCACACTTCCTCATCAATGAGGATATTGTGAGAGAGAGTGTCAAAAGCCTTACTGAGGTCAAGACAGACAATACCCTCTGCTCTCCCCTCATCCATCCAGGTAGTTGTGTCATCATAAAAGGCCATTAGGTTGGTCAAGCACAACTTACCTGTAGTGAATCCATGCTGACTCTTTGTGTTCTCCTCCTTTCATCCGTGTGGATAGAGATGAGGCTGACTGGCATGTAGTTCCCTGGGTCCTCCTTCTTGCCCTTTTTGAAGACTGTCCTCATACAATGTCCTCATGAAGTTGACTGATGGAGCTCATAGATAAACTTGTTCTGCCGAATGTTTTAACAGATCAGAGTATTTTCATGCCCTGACATTTTATATTTCTGAACTTCAAGTAGAGTTCCAAGTAGTTTCCATAAGAGTGTAACTTTGTAGAAAATGGGATTGGTTAAGAGATTTAAAGAAAAAAACTTGGACAAAGGATCAAGTGAATCTTTGCAGTTGTAGCTTAGTGAGGGTATTGTGGTAGTCATGCTAAGCTCAGCAATACCAAACCAAAATTTCCTCTTTCTTCTTCTAAGCTTTGGATTGCAGCCTGTGGCTGGTAAATAATATATGTTAGCTCTGGACTTATTCTTGTCTTATCTTTTAACACTGTATAGTTTTTCTTCCTTGTCTTTTTGCTACTGGAGTCCATTATTGTAGATAAGGGGATAGATGCATTACATTGGTTAAACATTCATTAATGTTGACAGCATTAATTAAAAACACTTTAAATTTTACTGCTACTTCAGCAGGAATAGAATGGGACCCCTTATACTAGTGCTATGAAGACTTTATTTACCTTAATGGAAAAATATTTTTAAAAAGATATATACTTAGCAGGTTGCTTTGCTCTAACTTAGAGGCAAAAGAAACTAAATCTTGTGTAAACATCAGGAGAAAAGCTAAGGGAGGTATGGGGATGGGAACAAACTCCTGTTCAGGCTTGCAGAATGGTGTTCTGTCCTTTTCTTTGTCTTTTCAAATCTGGACTACTCCCAGTGATCCAAATTGTGTGAATTGAAACCTATGTTCCACTTCTGTTCACATACTTTGTACCCTACATACTATGCTAAAGTTTCTTCAAGCTACCTCTATCTGCAGCGTCAATATGTTTCCTCAGTTAAAAATTATTTTGTACCCTTCACATCACTCCAGTCCGTAAAAGTTTATCAGTCACACCATCCATTTAAAGACATCTGCTGTGTTAGTTGATTTTCTTTTAGATCCCAGATTTCTCTGAACAAGGTTTTCAGTGATGTCACAGGTGGAAGTCTTGTTAACCTCTCATAGAAAGCTCCATTCTAAATAATTTTGTTAATGAGTGATTAGGTGGTTGGAGAAAGTTTCCTATGCATTTTTAAAGATTCTTAGTCTAATTTTTTGCTTGAAAGCAATTTTCTAACTCCAGTGGATGGTCTCACTAGACAGCTATTTTTTATAGCAAGCATCTTAAGGAAGTGCACAGAGGGACTTTCTGTCTAAAATATCATTCTTCTGGAAAATTTCAAAAGAAAATGAAATAACAGGAGAATCAGATGCAGAGTAGTGTAATTGTAAATGCAATTAATAACAACTGCCTTGGAGCAGATAATGTGTGTGCCTATGTGTCAACATTAATTTCATTTCTATAGAAAAAAACTAAACCAAACAACCCCCCCTAAACCTTACAGAAGTTTTAGTATGTTTTCCTACAGATTTCAGGACCAGTGACTGAGTATTTCATTGTGCAACTGACAAGGGCTGTACACTAGAGGCTATATATCAGGAATTAATTGTCACTTTGCAAGCAAATGAGATAACAGTCAGGCTTGCACAAAAATTACACTGCCTCAAAAAAATAAATGATTCCTTGGAAAGCATAAATGAACTGATAATCAGGCAGCTAGACATTAATGGAAAGAAATAAGCTCCTTGAAACATCTCTACACCCTAAGAGAATTTTAATAAGATATTATAAACTTCAGTAACAGAAAACCACCCACCAAAAGAATGAAATCTGTCAGAGTGATCATCTAGCTGTGTCTAGAGAAAAGCTGTGGAGATTTCTCACAATTTTCTTGTCCCCTATTTTGAATACGTAATTGAAAAGCAAGTAACTTTCTTAGCTCTACCAGAAAAAGATTATTTTTAAGTTTCCATTCACTGAAGATTTTATTACTCTGGCATAAACTCAGGAGCTTTTCTAATAGTAGATGTGTCAGAAGAAAGATATAAATTTTATGGCAGATAAAAGAAAACTTCCTTTGTTCAACATTTGCAATGCCATCATGCAAAGTGGCTTAGAAATCAGTATGATTCCGTGATTACTGAAACTATTAAGGGCCAGATTCAGCATCACAGAGGCTGGATATAAAGGTCTTTCCTGATTTGATAGGAACTGTAAAACCTTCTATAGAGCTAGTTAACTGAAACAATAGAAGCCTTGCCCTCAACCCCAGGTTGGTATCACTTCCCAGAATAAACACACTGGCAGGCACTTATGGAGGAAAACTGTCTTTGAGCATTTATTTGCAGGACCAAAAAAAAGGAAGGACAAAAGAAAAGGAGAGAAAAGCCAACAAGACTGCAATGTAGGGAAAGACAGAGAAGAAAAATTTTGGATGAAGTGTGGCCTGAAAGAGATTTATTGTTTATTCTTTGTAAAGGAACAGGTTTGCATAGGGACTGCTTGACTCCAGACAAGCCCCTAGGTTTGGGTAACCAAGTAGTCAAAAAGGACAGTACTGATGACAACTCTAAGATTCAGTTTCCATGGAGACAATGCATGTGCTTCTACCTTGCTGAACAAAAATTAAGCAGAAAATGGAGGATGAAGAATTCAAATATGTCCCAGAAAATTTAAAATAAGACTTAAAGTTAGCTGAAAGCCTCACAAAAGGAATTAAAGCAAGGTCTATATATTTTTCTAGTAGGTGACAATAACTCCAGACAAATTCATTCTTCATGCAATTTAGAAGAACATTTCCTTTGTCTCTTCTGCTGTGTCTTTCTTCAGAAGTTGTCCAAATCATAGTCATAGAATCACAGAATGGTTTGGTTTGGACCTTAAAGAATATCTAGCTCCAACTCCCCTGCTGTGGCCAGGGACACTTTCCACTAGCCGAGGTTGCTAGAATCCATCCAACCTGGCCTTAAATACTTCCAGGGGTGGGGCACCCACAGGGCAACCTGTTTCAGTGCTTCACCTCTCTCACAATAAAGAATTTCTTCCTAATATCTCATCTAAACCTACTGTCTTTCAGTTTAAAAGCATTTCCCCTTGTCCTGCCACTGCATGCTCGTGTAAATAGTCACTCTCCAAATGAAACCCGGGCTGTTAAGTACATGGCAGCTCCTCCCAGTTCGAGGATTGCTATATTTATTTACAGTAGAGACAGTGGCACAGGAAATAAATGTGCCAGGCTGTGAATTTGAATGCCTGAGCAACCAATGCACAGTCTTTAATAGCCAGTAATTTAGGAATGGTAATCTCTTGCACAAGAATAGATGAAGACTGGGGGAGAAGTTATTCCAATCAGTCCAATCAAAACATGGCTGGGAGCATTGCAGTAGGTAACTTACAGTCAGAGATTAAATCTTCATTGAAGCATCAGATTCTAGTCACTTCAGGATATTTACCAATGTCAACCAGGAAACCAGTGTATCTGTGTCAGGGACTTACAGAACTGAGAAATCACTGGGAGAACAAATCCTAGAGGTGAAGGTCAACAAGGAAGTTCATTTTAGGATGAAAAATTGAGTCAGACCAAATACATAGGTCAGATTTTATGTTTGAAGCAATTTGTTATCTTCATAGTCTCAAACAGAAGGATTTGGCCAATCCCCACAACTTTTGAGAAAAAGAATATAGAATGTTTGAAGTAAGTTATACTGGTAAAAAACAAAACTGATAAAATGAGACTTTTGTGTTCTATGAAGCAAGTTTTTTATGTTGGACCTTACCCTGAGAAAACAGACCATGAGAGCTTGTTCACATACATGTTCTCAATATATGATCTGTATCTAGCCATAAGTTTAAGTTGCCTAGCCAAATGATAACCATTAGAAAAAAAGAATCCTGAGTTGGAAGATCTTAATTTGTCATGTAACCTGATGCTAATGGGGACTTACTAACTGTAGACAGCTAACTCAACATGGATATACATCTTAAGAGAAACAAACAAACAAAAAAACCGTTAAGAGTATGGTAAACTTTTTGTTGCAGAGGAATGCAGTGATGAGTGACGAAGATGGAAACTAATGCCCAAGAATGTTACAGATACAGCTCTGATGTCAATATGGAAGAGGGGGATTCAGAAGCCACTTATAGTGTGATAAGGAAAAGTAATACATTTAATTTGTAAAGTAGAGGAAGTAGGCATTAATCCAAATGCTAAGATAAGCAGTTCACTGAACTGAAAATTCACTAATTCAGCTGATATTTTAAAGACAATTTCACAAGAGACAGGATCATTTCAAGTACAAGTTCTGCTCAGTTAGCAGAGCTTAATGACAGTTTCACGCTGTAAACCCCCCACCCCCAAAAACAGCCACTCCCCTCCCCAAAAAATTGCAGAAGGCAAGCAAAAGGGGCAACCTTGGTGCTTACAGAATAACTCCTCTTGTTCATAAAGGTTAAGAAGCAATAAAAGCAGTTTTGTTTTTGAATATGTAAAATGTTGCTGACACTGGTTCAAATATGTGTACTGCAGAAAGCAGTGATTAAGGCATCACAAACTGTATCATTCATTTTTAGTCAGCACAAAGAGTGATTGATGAAGTTTTGCACATAGGTGTCTAAAAATCTTGGATGCTTTTGCAGTAAATTCCATTGTAACAGTGCACAGTGAACAAATTAACAGTAAAAAAAAAATAATGACATAAATAATGTGATTATTTATTTATGTGTCTGTATAGCCTGTAAATACGGTCTTTATGCTAAACTTCTATTTTCTCCAACATATTCTTAACATATTCATAATTCTTTTGTCTTGGTAATGCTGAGCACCACAATCTTACCTGAATAAACACACAGCAACCTTTTAGAATTAATACTACACTATAATGGTAGCTTTCTTAGTATGAGTAGAAAGACATCTACTTAAGATTCAAAAAAAAAAGAAGGAATTTCTGAATCCTTTTTAAAATCTGCTCTTGCTTTTGTAAAATCAAATTACAAAATAATTAGGAAAAACATATTAAGCTCTAACTTTTTTTTGTTGAATTTTTAGATAAATATAGCCCTTGCATAAAAAGTACTTTTTTGGACCCAAAAGTCAAAATACTTGGATTATTTATTCTAATTCAATTTTGCAGCCTAAACTGAGACACAGAGCTAGTAATTAAAAGACTGAAACATACAAAAAATAAATTGGCTACTTAGTTCGGTTTCATTGTCATAAATCAGTGAAAGACAAATTACATTAATACTGAAAAAAATTAATAAGCTTCTAAAATTAAGTTCTAATAATCTAAACTGTTTATTATAATATTTTTTAAATGCTAAATTTTGTAAAATCTAGTAATGAGGGGGTTTTAATGGGTGTTTAGGGAAGCAGACTAATTGATTCCTGTTTTTCTGTTTTTAAATCAATACTCAAAGCACACCTAAAGCTGAGACACTTAAAGTTATAAAATTTACAGTTGAAGGCTGCCTTTTTAAAATCCTTTAAATAAAAAATTGGTATCATATTAATTTATATCCCTCACAGAGTTCTTAACTTACCCAAGCTTCCCAGCTGTAAAAGATTAATGGCTGCCCCATGAAGTGTGTACAATATAATTCCCAAATATAAATAGCTAAAATCCCACTACTGTCTGTTTGAAATCACACTGCAAATATTTTGTGTAAAACTAGTAGAAATAAGTGATTTACCTAATGAAATAAAAATACATAATTTTTGTAATGACTTTTTGTCAGTCTTGTCTATGGGTGTGACTACTTAATCACCTGTATTGGATATTTCTATATCACAAATACAATATTAATGTGCTAAAAGAATTCTCAGACTAAGTGTGAATAGCGTGAATAGTATCACTGACCTTGATGTCTAAGGCCATATCAAAGAGTGTTAGTTAAACAGCTTAGACTATTGTCTAGGACTGTAATCTGAATAAAAGGTTTTCTCCTTGCCCCCCAAACCCTAAATTGATGATGGTACTTGATAATGAAAGAGCTTCATTGTGTTCCTCCAAGTCTTTTGCTGTAGATGATGGGGAGAAGTGTGAGGGGAAGTCTGGGTATGCCATTGTTCTGATCCCACTATTGACACCACAATGATAGTAATGTATCACTTTTGATACCAAAATAATGTTACGATACACTGAAGTAATGTTAAGGTCCAGTTATTAAAAGATGCCTCTGCCCAAGTAAGGGTGCAAATGAGACCGTATGCCAACATCAATAGTATGGATTTTATTCAAAATTAAATGTGAGGTAGAGACAGATGTAGGAAGAGAGGGGGAAGAAGAGAAAGAGAATAAGTAAGAGAGAGAGGTTAAGGAAAATATATCATCACCACTTGGGTGTCTGCAGCATGCTGCTGGTCCTTCTTCACTCTGGTCTGCTCAGTGGTGAGGTTCCCCAAGTGTTCTACTTGAGGTACTTCTTCTATACAGTCCAAGTCCCAGGTATCCACAAGGTGTATGCGTCATTCCCATCACTTCGGATGGCATGTGTGTAAGCAGTTGCTTCCTTTTCTCACAGTTTGCCACGGTTGGAATTTTTATCTGGATAAGTTACCCAGATCTGCCTCATCAGGCCTGGCATCTTCCTTTGGTTGCTGTCTGTGCTTTTCCCACAGTCTGCACAGCGGTATTTTGTCTGCTGTGCTAATTCCAAACCTTTCACCTTTGTGTAGGCCTGAAATTAATGCCTTCCTCTTTTCCATCTGTGCCTGCTGTGGTTGTTTATCTTATGGGAACTTCCTTCTTTGACGGTCAGTTGAGACATTTTCACTGCATTTCATAAGTCCCAACAGCCATGGAATTCACCTCCTTTGCAATTCAAATATTGAAGCTCAATGCTGTTGCTCAAACACACACCTCTCTGAAATGCCTTAGCCTATCTTGGGCACCTGCATGTGGCTGGCAAATATGGCATGGGACCCACAAGTATCATAGGAGCAACCATAGGAGCAGGATAGACTTTGCTGTCTCAGACAACACTAAATCAATACCTGTGGTCAAGTGAATTGAGCCTCTTGTCAGCACACCAATAGTGTCTAGAGAACCAGCAGATCAAATATCAGTGTCTGGTTTTAGAGTGACACAAATAGCTCTGTAGACTCTATTGACTATATTTAGTGGATCTTCATTGACTGTGATGATAGTTTAGATTCCTGTCTTAGAGATAAATACATGCCTGTGGCATATGCATTTTTAGCTGTGTCTGAATCCTTGCATATATGAATTTTATCATGTAGAAAATGGAGTGAAAAAGAATATTGTTTTAGTCATGAGACACATTGATTTCTCATGTCAGTCTTCATCTTTTGTTCCATGCTGTAGCACAAGCAGGGCTTCTGAAACACAGAATCTTTTTGTTTAAATTAAGCATCTTGAAAAAAATCTCATTTGTGATCTGGGAGTGTGAATGGTTCTGTGGTAAGAAGCTGGAAGATGCAGGTTAAATATTTGCTTCTATCTCCTCCTTCCTTTTACTTTCCCTAGGAAACACAAAGACATTTGTTGTGTATTAACTTGCAGCTGTTTTTTTTCTGGTTTGGGTTTTTGGGTGTTTGTTTTTAAAATGATGTAGTGGCCTAAGCAATAATATATCCAACTACCACTCCCAAAGAGAACTGAGTTAAATTAATCTTAAGAAGCTGCAAAAAGGTGAGTTATTAGGCCATTAGCCTTAAAACCTATGTTCTTATATATTACTGCTACAAATAATCTGTGAGTGGAAATGAATTGCAATGTTTTCACTAGCTTAGCTTGTTTTATTCATTGCAAGTTGTAGAAAACCCCCAAACTATGCACTGACATGTACTGGTTTCAGTACTATTAAAGAAACTAAAAATTTAAGTCAGTGTCTTACTTTTATGTTGCAAAAAAACAACAAAAAAAAAAGATGTGTATATAATTATGTTTTATGGGTAGGTCATACCCACAGAACAGGTGGCCATGCCTTTGCAAGCAGTACTCCTGGAAAATGTTTAGCGGCCTGAGATTACAGTAAGTGCCGGCACGTTTATTGCCATCCTTGAAAGGTTAAACAAAAGTGTGTGGAGTAGAGACAGGAAACACTATTTTCCATTTAAATGTGTCCTTGAGGAGACCAATACTACAACGCAGAGCTGAAGTCAATATTCTAAACGAGTGTGGAAACATACAGAAGATACAGAGAAAGCTATTATGTTTTAAAAAGATAACTCTCAGTTAGAACCTGCTACTTAAGCGTATTTAGCCTCCTATTTAAAGCAAAGAAATATGGAGGATGATTTGGGAATTCTTTTCCTGGTTTATAATAATTTTCAGAAGGAAAATCTGGAAATTCAGCTTTAATCTGAAATTTATGAAAAATAATGATGAGAGAAAGCAGTCAGACACATTTGAGGAGAAAATAATGTTTACTAGTAAAGGTGGTTGACCAGTGCAATATTGTGAAGATTCTTCGTACAATGAGATCAGGAAGTCATGACTAAATGACTTGCTGCATTGTATGCTTCAATTGCACCATAGTGGGTTTATTCCAAGCTCAAGTGGATGATTCTTAAAAGCCTGGTTAAATCAATTTTTTAACTCCAAAGCTATGTACTTTGATGTTATAACTATTCATTGTTAAAGCTGTAGAAATGCAGTGTGAAATAATTCATCCAAGGAGAGATGCTCTATCTTTGTTTTACTGGAGTTTCCATTCCTTGCACTTCAATTCTCTCATCAGTGTTGTCTCATTATCCAAGAACCATCATTATCCTATTGCTAAATTGTTTTGATTTCTCAACTTTTAGGAGGCATTTTGAGGTCTGTGGTCCTTGAGTTGGGGCTGTCTACATTAAGTGCAGTAACGAAAAAGGCAGGGTCTCCTGAAAGGTTAATCTAAAAGCCTAAGCAGTAGGAATCAGAAAAAGAGCTGTCTGAATTTGTTCTGTGTAATTTTCTTCCCAAAATCTTTTTACAACTGTTTATCATACTTAATTTAAAATATAACCCACTCCTCCCTATGCCCCTTCACCCTCTGAAAACCTATCACCGCACTTTCCAAAACATTGGCAGGACCTCTGAAAAATTTTCAGCAAATCTCTTTCTGGCAATTTCAAAGTCCAGTATGGCTTTGCCTATAGCTACCATAATATGTAAACTTTTACTTTTCCCATTTTATCTTTTATATTTTCAAGTAATATTTGTAAAACTAACTAGTAGTTCTCCCTCCCTTACCTCATAGCTATTGTATTTGTAATTGCTCACCTATTTTGTTAAGAGGTGAAAAGAAAAAGGAAAGAAGTACTCTCAACCACCACCACTTTTGACAAATCCCACCTTTCTAACATTCCCTTCTCTCTGGCATCATGGTTTTGTTGTACACTCAGTTTCTTTTCTATGTACTACATGAGCTTGCACTTAATGCTCAGATAAATGGGCTAGAATTGGGTGCCATTCAAAACTACTGGCCTCCCAAGTTCTCCTTGCTAGTCCATAAAATCCACAAGAATGGCGATTTGAAAAATGTGGGGAAAAAAAGTTGAAAAAACTAAAAAGAGTTAGATACTGATAAAATACTTTAAGTTTCAAAAATAATTTAAAGTAGGTGTAGCTGTGTTTGCCCCAGGGGGCACTGAGAACATGAAAACATAAATTTTAGAAATGGCTATGGAAAATGCAAGGAGCAGGCAACTTTATGAGACACCACCTGTGTATTCAGTAAGCATGAAAGATTCAATTTGATCAGATCAAAAAGCACAATGTGGATGACACATAAGGGTTGCCCTTGGGATTTCATTCTGTTTGACTTCAAGGGAACGGTTTTTCATTAAGGTTTTTCATATCCACAGCTAACTGCACAGTACAACAAAAACAATAACTGAGTTCAGATACAGAGTTAGAAGTTTCATATTGTTAAACTTCTCAGATCAAACCATTTCATTTTCCTAATGTTTCTCCTGCCTTTTGAAAAAACACTAAGGAAAGAGGAAAATAAAAGAGAGGGAAAGTCCATATTTATGGTGTCTGTCACCTGTTGAAATACTTTGTGAAGACAATTTTTTGGTAATTTTTCATTTATTCAGCATATCAACTGAATGATTATATTATAACCAAAGTTCAAAGGCGTTTGCAACAATAAAATATTTTTCTTTTTTGCCTGGGAGATGCTACTTTTTGTTTCTGTGTTTGTTTTTCAAAAGGCAGCAATTTTTTTGGAAAAAAAAAAAGGAAAAAAGAAAATCCTTAAATCATTATTTTTCTGTCACAGCTATCAATTACAGAATCACAGATTTGCTTAGGTTAGAAAAGACCTTTAAGATCACCAAGTCCAACTGTTAACCCGCACTGCCAAGTCTACCACTAAACCATGTCCCTAAGTGCAACATCTACATGTCTTTTAAATACATCCAGAGATGGTAACTCAAACACTTCCCTGAGCAGGCTGTTCCAGTGCTTGACCTCCCTTTCCATGAATAAATTATTTTTAATATCAAATCTAAATCTCCCCTGACCCAAGCTGAGGTGAATTCTTCTTGTTCTATTGCTTGTTACCTGGGAGAAGGGAATGACCCCCACCTCAGTACCACCTCCTGACAGGTTGTTGTAGAAGATGATGACGTCCCACCTGAACCTTAATTTCTCCAGGCTACACAACTCCAGTTCCCTCAGTCACAGCATCACCAGTGCTGAGTGCAGGGGGACAATCCCTGCCCTGGTCCTGCTGGCCACGCTATTGCGGATACAGGCCAGGATGCCACCGCCCTTCTTGGCCACCTGGGCACACACTGACTCATGTTCAGCATCTGTTGGTCAGCACGCCCAGGTCCTCTTCTGCCAGGCAGATTTCCAACCTTTTTTCCGCCAGCCTGCAACACTGCATGGGGTCGTTGTGAGCCCTGTGCTAGACCCAGCACTTGGCCTTGTTGAACATTGTCCTCAGCCCATAGATCCAGCCTGTCCAGATCCTTCTGTCCTCTAGCACATCAACTTGGTGGTATCTGCAAAGTGACTGAAGGTGCTTTCAATCCCCTTGTCCAGATTGTTGGTAAAGCTATTAAACAGGGCTATCCTCAGTACTGAGCCCTGGGGAACACAACTTGTGACTGTCTGCCAACGGATTGTAATTCTATTCACCACTCTGGTTTCTTCAGGAGAATTCTGTGGGAAATGGTGTCACATGTTTTACTGAAGTCCAGAAAGACAACATCCACAGCCTTTTCCTCATCCACTAAGTGGGTCATCTTGTCATAGAAGGGACCAGGTTATTCAAGACCTGCCTTTCATAAACCTACACTGTCTGAGTTTATGAAAGGTCCAGTGGTTGGACTTGATCTCTTCAAACCATAATGATTCTGTATTTCTATAATGCCATTCCATACCCATAGAATTGTGTGTGCCTAAATGGTGCAGCAGGTCGCTGATAATTTTATCTTGGATTATGGGGTCTTCATTCTTCCCTCATCCCTGTCTTCCACCTTAGAGGGCTGGGTATCCAGAGAACAATTGTCTTACTATTAAGACTGAGGCAAAAAAGGCATTACGTACTTCAGCTTTTTCCTCCTTTGTCACTGTTTCTACCCACGTTCATCAAAAGCTGGGGATTATCCTTAGCCCTCCTTTTGTTACCAATGTATTTATAGAAACATTTTTTATTGTCTTTTAGGGCTATAGCCAGAATAACTCCTAGTGGGGCTAGGGTTACTTTTGACATAGAAAGACAAAGGACAGTTTTATGCCTCTTTTTATCATGCAAAAAATTTTCCAAGTTTTCATTGCTTAATCAAGTTTAGTTTGCAGTTAACTAGCTAGAACAGAACCCCAGAAGAATAGAGTCTGTGGTACTAATAGGTTAAATTCCCTTGGCAATTGATATTCTTAGAGCTAAAACATTGATCAAAAACTAAAATGATACTTTTTTTTTTTGTCTTCTATATTATTTTTGTCATGGTTGACTTTACCTAATTTCTTTGTTCTTTTATTGATCCACAACTCTGAGTTTCCTCTGGGCATCATGGAGTGAATGCATGCCCAAAGAGTCAAACTAAAAGGAAAACACCATTTTCTTTTGATATTACTACATTTCTTTTATATATTCTTGCTGTCTTAACTATGTATATAGTTAGCTTAATCATGTGGTTTCAGGCTGCAGTACATAAACACAGAAGGATCATAAATTATTAAAATCAATGCATCTCAATACTCTATAAAAGCAATAAATTATTGTTAATTTTTTATTAAAAATATGAAATTACTAGAAAACAGTTAAATTTCTTATGCTATACTGCAGATTTAATGGAAATAGTCTTGTTGATGTCACTAAGACCTAGACCAAGGCCATTGGGAATATATGAGCATAAGGACTGTATTTGTGTAATATGTATTATGAACCTAATAGAAACTTTTATTGTATATTATACCATCTGTCAGCTCTTATTTATCCTTGCATGTATTACAGGGAAATTATTCCCTTCCATGTTAAAAGCTTGGGGAATTTTTAGTTGTGAAATAAGTAGGATTTTTTTGAAGTAAATCAAACCAGAGTACCACAGTGCTTTATTTTAAACTACAGTGATTTCATAAATATCCCTTGGTGATCCAGCACAAAATACATATCTGAAATTTTACCTGCTTATTCAATATATTGCAATATAATAAGAAAAGTAAACACAGTAATTGCTTTTGACTGATGTGCTTTCATTTTTCATATATTATCTGATAGGCTCACTTGTGGCATATGGGTCAAGCACACCTTAGAGGAGGTTTAAGTTTTCCAGTACCTAAAGGGGACCTACACAAAAGCTGGAGAGGGACCTTTTACAACAACAAGGTGGGATCAACTTAAACTGAAAGGGGGTAGGTTTAGATTGGATATAAGGAAGAAATTCTTTACTGTAAAGGTGGAGAGGCACTGAAACAGGTTCCTCAGAGAACCTGTGGATGCCCCGTCTCTAGAGTTGTTCAAGGCCAAGCTGGATGAGGCCCTAAGCAACCTGGTCTGGTGTAAGGTGTCCCTGCCCATGGCCAGGGAGTTGGAACTAAGTAATCTGTGAGGTCCTTTCCAACCCAAACCATTCTATAGTTGTATGACTATGACATGCAGATGAACTGTACCACAAAACTCAATATGGCTATCCCAGGTCAGACTAGAAAGTCTGTGAAATCCCATGTCCCCCATCTCCAGTATTACCTAAACCAAATGCCTAAAGAAGAGTATTTCCCTAATACATTCAGCTGCAGGGTCATTTTTCCATATTCAATAATCATTGGATTCCATTAACTGGTCATGTTTTCGTGCTAAATCCATGTAACCTTTAGCATTCACAGCACTATATATCAATTAGTTTTACAATTCTGTGCCTCACTCCACAAAGTACCTCTTTTGCTTGTTATGAAACTGGCTTCAGTTGACCTTACTTGATGTTCTTGTTTCTCCCTTTTGAAAAGATGTAGAATAGTCAGTTTCAATACACCATATCTAAGCCAGTCATTTTTTGAATCTCTATAGTATCACCTCCCCTGATCTTGTCTCTTTTCTTTATTTAAAATGCCTGCTTAATCAATTGTTCATAGTACAAAATTCTTTGCTTACTTTTCATCTAATATCTTTAGTTGTTTTGGTGGTTTTCTTTTTTTTTCAAATAAGAATGAGCCAAACTGTACACAGGTCTAAATGTGAGTGTGACTTGTGAATTTAGATGTAGTGAACGATGTTCTCCAAGACTTTTTGTGGTTTTTTTCTTTTTATAGATTCTGAATAATTTCTAGCATTTGGTATGTATTTCTGAGTTATACTATTTGTTGGTTTGGTATTTTAATGGAAATAGCTGTCATAAACTCAATGTCCTTAACTGATAATGATCATACCAAACCATTTTGTCCTAGATATTGTTAGAATTGTTTTTCTTCCACAATATGAAACAATTTACAATTGTTTGTATTAAATTCCATGAGTTATTTTATTGGGAAACCACTCATAAGGTACTCCCACAGATCATCACAACTAAGCCTTGACATTATTACTCTGAGTAACTTTATAACATGAACAATCCTTCATCTTTCACTCCCATGCCCTTTTCAAGGCATGCATTCATAAAGACATTGAAAAACATAACCATAACTTGGGTTGGCAGGGTCCTCCAGAGGTCAATTCATTCAGCTGCCTTCTCACAGCAGGTTTCATTAGACCTGATAGCTCAGAGTAACAGCCAATAGAGTCCTGAGTACTTAAAAGGACAGAGATACCACAAATTCTCCATGAAATCTGAGCCAGTACATCCTCACAGCAATTTTAATACTTTGTATTTCAACTTCTGTGCATAGCCTCTTGACCTATCACCAGGCACCTTGAAGAAGAGTCCAGTTGCGTTGCCTCTGAATCCTCTGATCTGGTAGCTGTAAACAGTAAAGTCTTCCCTGTGCCTTCCTTTGTCTGAGCTGAAGTCTCCCCTGGAGTGTCATGTAATCCACTTCCCTGTCCATGTTGGTGGCCAGTGACACCTGACTGCTGAGCCAGTACATCCATGTCCTCCTAGTTCTGGGGAGTAGAAAACCAGATACAGCACTCTAGGTGTAGTCTTACAAGTGCCAAATAAACATGAAGTCTTAGTTTCCTACTCTACACATTAAAACGAACTGGCTTTGTACTCTGATGAGGTTGTCCTTGAAGATTAGCAAGCTCTCTTGGGCCTTTTTGCCTTCTGGGACGGTTTCTCCAATGATTCTACCAGCTACAAGCTTCTCTTTTGATGTCCAGGTTTGTAATTCTGCTGCTTTGTCTTGCTCATTCCTCTCAGGATCCTAAATTCCACAGTCTCATGGTTGGCACAGCTGAGGTTGCCCTTTTATCTTCATAACTTGAATCAAGTTTTCCTTGTTTGGGGTTATCAGGCCCAGCAAAACATCCCCCCCCATTCAGTTAATTGGTTTCCTGCATCAATAAATTGTCTTATATACATTCCAGAAGCTTCCTGGATTGCTTCCACCCAGTTGTATTGTCCTTCTAGCAGATATCATGGTTGTTAAAAGTCATCCATGGGTATCAAGGACTGTGACTGTGAGGCTTTCTCCAGCTATCCAAACTAGGCAACTTTGACCATTCCCACAAGTCCTATTGTTGCCTATCACTATAACTGGATCCAAGGGAGAAGTGCTGAGCACCGCCCTCTCCACTTTCTCTCTTCAAGAAGCTGTAGAGAGCAGTGAGGTCACCCCTCAGCCTCTTTCTCTCCCAACTAGGCAAGCCTGGAGCTGCTCTTCATGAGACATCTTCCAGCCGTTTCAGCAGCTTTGCTGCTCTACACCCCGTACACATCCAAGGACCTGAGAGTCCTTCTTAAATTGTGGGACCCAGAACTACACACGGTACTCCAGATGAGGCTGCACCAAAGTTGAACAGAGAGTGATAGCCACCTCTTATGACTGTCTGGTTGAGCTCTGTTTGATGCACCCTGGGATGAGGTTGAAACACACCTCTTGGCTGTTTCATTCCTTTAGATCCAGCCCATCCCTGCTCAGTTACTTCTTCAAAGATGGTCCCATAGTCACAAAAGCCAAAGCTCTGCTTGCAGCATGACCACTCAGTTGGGTGCTGACCAGTCGGTTTAGTCCATCTCTGCTTAAGCCTTTCCTGCCTCAGTGAGAGGTTAGAGGATAGTAACACCTTGGCCCACATCTTTCCACCCCAGAGCTCTGTAGATGCTCTTGGTATACTCCAGATTACTTCTGGCAGTATGATTTGTGCCTGTGGTAAGGAAGAGGTAACTTCCCATAGGCTCAGAAGCCTTGCAGGGGGCTACAAGGGGCTTCACTAATCTTGGTCCTAACCAAAAAATCTCCCAAGTCATGGGATCTGGTTAGAATACTGGTGCCTCTATCACTTCTGCAGGAGCGAGGCACATTAACTGCTGCTCACCTTTTCTTTTTCATGCAGACATGAGCTATGACTTTGCAGAAATCACACTGCCTTTTCCTATGGCAAAAATACCACAATTCAGAAATAGACCTCAAAATACCCACATGAATTGTGTGTGAGTAAAAGTGGTGAAAATAAGAGGACTTTGCCTTTTTTTTTTAAGAA
Source organism: Daphoenositta chrysoptera (assembly GCA_013397915.1). Classification (NCBI taxonomy): domain Eukaryota; kingdom Metazoa; phylum Chordata; class Aves; order Passeriformes; genus Daphoenositta; species Daphoenositta chrysoptera. The sequence goes on from VZRO01006481.1 coordinate 130,359, forward strand.
GGTGTCTGACATGTAACTAAAGCTTGTGATTATTTATTAATTGATTTTTTCAGCAATGTTCTTCAGTAATAAAAGTGATCTATAATATATCAGCACTAACAAATTGTTACACAGTTACTAATTAACCACAGCATAAACATAAAATAAGGAAAAGAACTGGTGATAACCTACCATAAAAGATCTGGTTAAAAGTGAATTCTGGAGAAACATGTTCTAGCTCTATTTCTGCTATCCAAGTAATATATTCTCTCCACTATAAAACAGTTTGTCTGGCATAGACAAATGTGTCTCTTGTTGACATTTTAAGATCATAAGAACAAAGAAAAAAGAAAGTCGTAAAAGTGGCAGAAACCCCAATGATGAACAGGTAGAACACTGTAATCTGTAATTTGATTCTCTTCCTAATACTTATGTGTTGATTTTCATGGAAACATTTATAACAAGCCAATTTTAAATGACCAAGTAAGTACTACTAAAGAAGCATGTCAAAACAATATTTGGATGCTACTTGGAGAACTGTGATTATGTGACTCTACAAAGCTTGAATTAAATCACTTTGGGATAATTTGTAGTTGTCCAATGCCCTAATAGTAGCCGTGTTTTATTAACTAAGCTCTATTACTGGCTATATATAAGAGAAGAGAACTCAAGATGAGTCCTAATTTCCTCTCCTTTGCATTTGTACGGGAATTCAGACGCATGATATAAAACTTCTATTTATGGTGAGTACATTTATTGCATTATGTGGGGTATGTGGTGGCTTTACCTATGAGTAAGATTAAAAGGGAAGAGGAATGGAAAAGAGAATGATTAGGGTGGAATTAGTTAGTATTTTATACACATACAACAAGCAATAATATAGTCTTTACTATTAAATAAATTTGCATTTGAAACAAGAAAATCAGAATTAGTTTTAACTCATTTAAACAACAGACTCAGAAATGACTGCTGTACAATTCCTCCCTTGAGTGTGCTAATCAGTACGAAACAAGAATCATGCTTGTTCTAACTCAATACATATTTGTTTTTGTTAATGTGTGGAGGATGAGCTTCACATGTAAAGTATATAAGTACTTTCCCTTCCACCCCAAATACTTAAACCTGATTATTAGGTTTAAGAATTCTTAGAAGAAATGTGCATTTAAAGCCATAAGATGAAAAAAAATTCTCCAATGTTTTGGAGGAGTTCTTCACATCACTTAAATTCTGGATTTAGGACAAAAATGGGCCATATAGTCTCTTTCATACAAGCAGTCATCCTGTGCTGCCAATTTGCTCTGAATGAAAGTGGTATTTTCTTTTGTGAAATAAAATGCTTAACCAAATTCCAGCTAAGGTCTTTGGGTTGGAATTCATCAGTAGGAAAACAGTGTCTTCTGGGAGACTTGGTGAATATGAGTTTGTTCAAAGACAGGACTGAAGATGAGCAAGAGGTCATAGTGAGTGAGACAGAGGGTTTCAAGAGAAGAAATAATGTTCCTTGGTGTTGAAAGTATAGAACAGAAATCCTGTATTACAGAGATGTCTACTTGGCCATCTCATTTTAATTTTTATTAGATGATTATAATACATGTGCAGTAGGAAACTGAATTATATGAATATGGCAGCCTTAATTCTGTTTGTGTAACTGTAACATTTAAATAAGGTTTATAATATATAATTTTATATAAAATACTGACTCTAAGAACAGGTGAACTACCTGACTGCTAGCTCCGGAGAAGAGCTAGGTAGTAAAAATGCAGATTAGTAAATGTGGAATATTTATTTAACTTTGCAATGGAGCCAGTACTGAGAGAATTGGTGACTTAGCAAGAATGATGAATTGAATTATTTTAGGATTTTTCCAGAGAGTCTTGAAATTTGCTGGGGAAAAAAGAGAAAGTATTATTCCCACATAAAAAATAGCCTAAAAATGTCTTTGCTTATGAAATTGCAACTTCAGGTTCATTGTGTGCTGCAAATGTAATGGAAAACAGAAGCTTTACTTGAAGGTGTGAACATAAATTATGTGGAGGCCCAGAGCTGGCTGTCATTTTCTCGTGGAACTTTTTGAAATTAAAAACCATTGTTTCCAAAATGAACTTCTCAGGTTTGAGATTTTGGTTTTGTCTTCTGGTTCTTTTTTTTTATGTTAAAATACCAATTAATGTAGACAATTAATATTTTATAGAAAGCCAAAGCAAGTGTTTGGGGACCATAGTAATAAAATACAAGACTCTCTAAGTCAGTGTATTTTGTACTTTAGAATAATGTGCTGCATACTGATGGAGGTGCCCTTGGTAAGAGTGTATTGTGTCTGAGATATTAGACTATTGGAATTCAATCCTTATTCCATCCACAGATTAATTTTCTTTTAAATTGGCCTCATCTCACTAATAAAAAAAATTTTGTCTTAATGTGCTGAGCCTATCCATTACAAGCATAACATTTATTACAGAATATTAAGTGGATTTAAATATAATTACCTTTAAGTGAATTTGATAATTAGATAAGTTCAAATTCAAGTTACATTTTACAAGTAGATTGATTTCAGCACTAGAAAACAACCCATTTTCAAGGTTTTTTACTTAATTTTGTAGTAACATCACACTAGACTGCAAAACTCTTTATTTTGTCTCTTTGCTTAGTGAAACCATTTGAGTTGCTTCAGAATTGAATATGATCCAAAAATTTTAATGGAATAATGTTTATGTGCTAATAAAGTCACAGTATCATAACAGTCATGTCAGGCAGAGACATCATCATTGTCTATCAAGGCGTATTCAGCATTGCATGTTCATAAACACGAGCTAAAGTGCAGTAAGCTGTAATAAAGCATGCTTGGTTAAAATACTCTCAGTAGAGAATTCAATCAATCAGCTCTTATCTCTTCTGAGAGTAAGTTCTTTCCCAAACAGCATGACTGTGTATACAAAATGTTTTCTGAAGTGGTGATTGTGAAGTGCAGGATGGCTGCTGTAATTGCCTCATTGTTCAGCCTGTGTCACAAAATTATGCTCATCATGCACCATAGGTGCCTCTGTTCGTATCATGTGTGCACAACACCGGGCTCCATTCTTTCCTTTCACATGTGACATTGAGTCTGTTTCTGTGCTGGCACTCTTAGAGCTGTTCAGATAGGGGACTAGCAATGTATAGCATAAAGGCAGACGGATGAAACTTTTCTTTTATGCAAAAGTCATGTGAAATAACACGAGAACACAATGACTGGAAGAATTGCCTAAATAATAATAGGTGTGCTTGGGCTTAGGGCCAGGTTAGTGATTTTGTGATGCTGTTTTGTATCAGTTTGTCCCTTTGCTTTTCTTAGAAAAGGAAGGTATCTAGGCAATTTCTGACTGTGCTTTTGGAATTTCTAGCAGCTACAACAGTGTCTGGAGAATTATTATTGGGTGCTGTAAATCTGAAGACTTGTGGCTGCTCAAGTAAGTGCTGGAGTGAGCTGCCTTCAGGTAGCCTCAGAATCTATGGGAACATAAACCTACCTTATACCTATTTATTCCCTCAGCCATGCCAAATGGAATAAGTCACTTTTGCTTTTCTGGTACCCACCATATCATTCTCTACGTCATGGCACAATAGAAGCAAGGTTACATGGGGTGCAGCAGACGAGAATGTTGCAAAGAAGTGAAGTTATACTGCCTGTTGTCTCAGTTATTGAGGAGAACAATCCAGACGGGGATCATTCTGAGTATCTTCCTCTGCAGGTATTTTGGAAGCTCTGGTCTTATGTGCTTAAGGTTTTGCTATGGTCATTTGTGGAGCACAGGGAAAGACTAGATACTCCTATGGCACATTCTGGATTTAAAATCCTGCATTCTTGTGTCCTTTCTTCAGGATTGACTCAGCTCAGACATAGGCAGACGCAACTGTACAACTGTGTGGCAGTGCTTAGGACAGGTGATTGGGCACCACAAAAACAAGTGCTTATGAACTATAAGATTTTCAACCCCAAATTTTGCCAGTAAGGGTGTATTTGGTGCCTTCTTGTCTAACCTTTCTAAGCAAAAACAGAGCAAGATTCTTTTCCACTAAGTTTAGCAGCTCATTTTGTGACATGGAATCCTGTATTTTATAGTGGAGACTTGAAATTAGGTGTAAACACTCTGCTCTGGAACAATGTGTCTCTTGAACCATTTATTTCTACTGACCCAAGCACATGTAGAGAAGTTGGTTATGTTCCTTAATATTTAGATTATTTAAACTACTGAAATACTATGATGTTACTAGTAATTCTTAATGCAGAACAGATGTATGTTAGGTGATGCTGATAAAGAAAATATATTTTCTCATGAGTTGTTTCACTAACTTACTGATAGTAATCTCTCAACTGCTCTTGAGAGTTCTATCAACATTTCACCTCACTTTCCTTTCTCTAACTGCCTCACTTTTCAATGCTCTCTGTTTTTCTGTCCAACACAAGGAGAAAATGAAGGCCCCTTCTTTTATAATCCAGTTGTTTATGGGTTTGCAGATATAGGCAAAAGTAATCAATAAAACAAATGTGTTTAAGTCTCTTTTTTGCCCTTTTATGACTTGACACCCTGCTATTTCTCACTTCTACCTGAAATCGATGATACCTTTCTTATTGATTTGCTATAACTGGGAAAAGCTCTAGCTGCCTGTTAACAAAGTGTAGCATATTGAAGCTCAGGGAGGTGAAAGCATTGGTTTAAGAGACACTATCAAAAAAACCCCTTTATTTTCCTGTAAGATGTTTTTAAGAAAAATAATTGTATTGTCATAGTTATATGCTTGTAGAATAGTTTTAATTAAAATTTTATTTATCTTTTTCATGTTGATAAATTTAGAAACAATCCTTGGGGAAAAGATCTTCATGTTCTTACCCAGAATCTGATTCAAGTTCAATGAGGTTATTAAGTTTTTCCTGTTGACTTGAATGGTTTCAGATCCATTAGACTTATGGACTTTCTGGAGATTATTAAGAATCTTGTGAAAACCAGAAAAATTATATGAAGAGGCTGATACTTTTAAAATACCAATTTTGATTTCCCTAAACTGAGACAGTCCCAGATTAACACTCATTGCAAGCCCCAGTGTATCTAATAGTCCTCCATCAGGTGAGCCTAAAATTAAATGGCAATGACATATTTAATAGTGTCTAGTTGAAAGGTGTAACTGTTTGCCTTACAGAGCAACAATTGAGGTTAGGTTTGCATTATTAAAAAATACTGTATTCATTGAAAAGTAAAAAGGGAATAATTAGTGGATAAAGTAGTTGAGCACAATGTGCAGTGAATAAAATATTACATTACTTAACATAAATATTGCAGTGCTTAATTGGGCTGATTTTTCACTTTTATCAATAAAGGAACTGGCAAATTAATAGTCTACAATACCACCATTAATTTTTGAGCATTTGTTTCCATTCTTTAAAAACAAAGTTAAAAACTGCCTTGAAAAAGTATAGAGGTTTTACAAATTCTTTCATATTATGTCTATTGAAAGTGCATATTCACTTTTCCAGTAAACATTACTGGAAAACGCTACTAAGCTGGCAATGAAGATTTGTATGTCCTTGTAGTGCAATGATCTTGACCATTTACTTAAAGGTAACGAGACTTCCTTCAAGAATATATTTGTTATTGCATGACCCCCTCTTTGTCTTCATCTACATCCAATACAATAAAGAAATTGTCCACAAGTATGGATAATTTACTACACATCCCATTTTTATGGATCTGTGATATTTTTTCTCCCCATGATTGTTCTACTGAGCTTTCCCCCACACCTCTGCAAAATAAAATTTAAAAAAAAAAAAAAAGGAAGAAAATAATTGTTTGGGTGTTTTAATATGTGAAGAATAAAATATTGTACATTCATTCTTAATGTCTTTAATTTTATTTTACTCATCAACTTGCCAGAGCTTCTGAATACTGCCAACTACTGCTGAAAGCTGGGTAGGTTTTGAGGTGACGGAATCTAGATCCTGTCTGTCAAAAGCAGGAATATCTTTATCTCTGGTAAAGGTTTGGAGTGAAAAGAGAGAAAGATTGGGTAGAAAATCAAAAGAAAACAAAAAAAATTAAGAAACTTGGGTAAGAGAGGAAATTAACAGGTTCCCAAAAAAAACCAAATTAAAAAATAGAAGACACAGAGTGGGCTATGTTTAATAGGCATCTCTGTTGCCCTAGAGGCAATTGCGATTGATTTTAATCTAGTGCATGATATGGAAAAAACTCCATTTTCCTTAGTCTGACTTCATGCTCAGGAAATACAGGCATAGCAGAGAGATAGGAAAGAGATGAGGACAGAGAGAGATCTCCGACTATGTGAGACTTCACCTCAAGTTCTGTGTTCAGTTTTGGGCCAGTCACCTCAAAAAGGACACTGAGGTTCTGCAGCATGTCCAAAGAAGGGCTACAAAGCTGGGGAATGGTCAGAAAATGTTCTGTGAGCAGTGGTAGAGGGAGCTGGGGTTGCTTAGCCTGGAGAAAAGGAAGCCCAGAGAGGGGACCTCACTGCTCTCTACAACTCCCTGTCAGGAGATTTTAGTGAGGTGGGGCCTGGTCTCTTCTGCCCCATCCCAGGTGAAAGGACGAGAGGACATGGCCTGAAGTTGCACCAGGGGAAGTTCTGATTGGATATTAGTAATTTTTTTTTCACTGACAGACTCTTAGGCATTGGAATTAGTCGCCCAGGCATGTGGGGGAGTCACTATCTCTGGAAATGTTCAAGAGGCATCTGGATGTGGCACGTGGGGATAAGGTTAGGGGAGATTATGGTGGTGCTAAGCTGACAGTTCAACTCTATGATCTTGAAGATAGCCCCAGGCTATGTTAATGGAACTAAAAACTGAAAATAAAAGAGTTGGCACATTTTTTACATTTATGGAATAGAAAAGTACTGTGCAGGACATGTGGAAGGCATTGAATAGCTTGCAGATGGGTAAGTCTATATGGTAGGTAAGGTATCAAGCCAAGGATAAATCCTGGTCCTGGAGAGTTGTAGTCAGTAATAGAGGAGCTTAGCAATGCTTAATATGGAACATTCTGTAACAAATGAGCTGAAAAAAAAAAAAAAGATATGTCTATAGAGGTTCTAAGGAAAATACAGGTAAAGCCAAAAAAGCTAAAAAATCTGTGCAAACCAAAATGAAAATTAGTATTTATTTAAGATAAGTGCATTTAATAAAGTACTACTGAAGCTCTAAACCTAGTACTTCAACTGGAAGTAACTGTTTTTTGCACATGAAGTTGTGTACAAACCATAAGAGTGTGAACAGGACTACACAGATTTATCCTGTAAATGTAAATGCTGTTCTTCAGTGTTGAATGAGATGAAGAACTTGGACTTGTTTTCTATTTAAGAGTAATATGAAGTTGTGAAAGATGTGCCATGTAAGATTAATGTTCAACATGTTAGTGTGAGAACATGCTTGGAATTCTGTCACTCCATGATGTCTTACTTTTTTTTCCACAAATTTCTTGGTCAGAATACTGAGGTGTGGACTGTAGGGGGGGCAATTACACCATGCCACAACTTAATATAGTGTTCAGTAGACTTGTTTTGCCAGTTATTTATGAAAGATTGTAAAAGTTGTATCTACATTTTATCTAAAAATAGGGAAAAAAAAAGAAAACCAACTTCATGTACACAATATGAACAAGCCTTTCTGCTTTTATAAATAGCTGTTGGTGGTAAAGCGAAAATTGAAAAGATTATCTGTCCTGCTGTTATGAGTAAGTGTATTCTCATAAAGAACCTTCACAGATCAGTTTCTCAATTCTATTAAAAAAAGTTTCAATTTCCTTTTGAGGCAAACTGATCCGTTATGCAAGACGCTTCACCACTTGTTCATTGTGAAACAAATTACAGTATTCTACATGAGATCTTCAGGAATAAAAAGAACCTTTTGCAATGTACATGATAAAAGGTTTTTGCAGGTTTATGTCATATCAGTTCAGTTGTCCTCATATAATTCACAGATTCTAGATATGAAAGAATGCTTTATGATTTCTAAATATTCACTTTAAGAAAAGAAAAAAATTAACTGAACCCAAAACTTATTCTGAGAGAAAGCATATAATGGCAAAGAGCACTTAGTTGGTCTCTACATAAGTTATTTAGACTGCATTTTTTCCCCCGAAGCTTTTTGGTCAAATCTTGTTCTGAATGAAAGAAATTTGGCGTGTACTTGAATGAAACTACAGTAAGGCATGTAGTGAGGGTGAGAAACAAGCAAGCTAAACATTTGTCTAAATGAGGATACAGATCTAATTAAGGATTTAGAGGAATCCTAAGGAGAGGGAAATTGGAACCTTCCTTCTGCACAGACTTTGCTGCAGAGAACCACAGCTTGATAGCATGTATTTATTTCTCTAGAGTTGGTACTCTTTCTCCTTATTTTTTTCTCCTTATTTCTGCACACTTTGTTCTCTACATTCTCCGTAGTTATAGCCAAGCTCTAGGTTATCTAGGTGCTTCATTATAATCAGGGAAGTTTTCACTTGAATGCACAACCTCTATTTCCTGTTCCTACTTCACTTAGTGCTGGGCAAGGAATTCCCAAAACCACTGCAGTATTAACTCTCTAGCTAGTAAATAAAGTCTGGCAACTACAAAGCTCTTAAAGTTTTGTTTTTATAGCAGCACATGGTGAAAATATAGATTTGTCATGTTTGCAGTTTTTTTTTTTTTTTTTAATGAAAGAAAATAGGAAAAAGAAGGAAGCAGAGGCCCAAAACACCTTTCTCTCCTAAGAAAGAAAAAAAAGCTCCACATTACTATCACACAGGAATTTTTTCCTCAGTATCAATACACAGCTAAACCAGTTTCCTTGCTGAGATATCAGCATAAGAAATTTTAATATCTTATTGTTTTGTTTGAATAGATGATTCAGAGATTTTAAAATGACAAAAGAATGATTTAATGTAAGCTTTTTAATATTATCCCAACAATGCTGAAATGAAAGGTAGCTTGGTGAATAAACACCTCTAAAACTGAAGTGCTTTATTCTAGGGAAATTTAATTTTGCCCTGAGTGATAATTATGCATATAAATATATACACGCTTATAAATAATCATACATGCACACATAAACATGAGTGGATATTAGAATACATATATGTATAATTCTTGTCTGAGAAGATATATATATATATATATGAGCTGTGCTAAATTGGCAATGATTTCACTGCCATCCATTAAGTATTTATAAATCATATCACATACACATTTTTCTTGGGTTTGTTCGGTTGTGGTTGGGTTTTTTTGGTTGTATGTGCTTTTTTTTTTTTTT
>VZRO01006481.1:145940-160262 GCA_013397915.1 Daphoenositta chrysoptera
AAAAACAAAAAACCAACCCTTCCAGAAATGGAATGTTTTATTAGTAAACAAGACTAAAAAGAACAATGACTGCCTTGAGGGTTCCATTTCTAGGCACTGCAAGAAACTGAGCCTGGCAACAGCAGCAATGGGAGGCTGGAAGAAATGATATGCCATCACTAAGGCAAAGACAATTTTCGGCCAGTCTAGCAAAAGTATTGTTGTGTGTACCACAGTCAGTACAGTCCTTATTCTTCCAATGCATACAGAGTCTTCATTTGGAACAGCACAGTAGGCACAGAAATGAAAAATTTGGGCTGTATTTCGTTCTGCTCTGATTCAATGAAAAGTGCTCCACTGCGACAGTGTTTAGTCTGATCATCTGTGTTAAGAAACTCTTTTCAGCTGTAGAATAGGTCTTGATTGTAATCTGTTGCTTTGGGGTTTTGCTTGTTTCATTTAAATATCTGCATTAACACTTTAACTGCATTATTGCCTTTTTATTCAAAGAATGACAAGTAGCTGAGGTTGGAAGGAGTCACTGGAATCATCTAGTCTGACATGCCTGCTCAAAGCAGAGCCAACTAGAACAGGTTGCCCAGAACGTTGTCTAGTTGAATTTAAAATATCTGCATGGTTGGGTACTCCAAACTTTTCTGGGCAACCTCCTCCAGCCTTTGATCACTGTCACTATCAAATTTTTTTTTTTCTTATACTTAGATGGAAGTTACTGGGTTTTGCTTTGTGCTTATTGCCCCTAATTTGTCCCTGGGTAGTACCAAGAAATATCTGGCAACATCTTTTTTACTCATCCCCATCAGGTATTTTCATACTTTGATAAGTTACCTTTGAGACTGATAAAAATATGCTTTAAACACAGTGAGAATTGTCCTGTGTTTTCTAGGCTATAGGAATTGCTGAGGTAAAACCAATTTTATAAGCTCATCTGGGCAACATATTTGATCACTTTATCAAAATCTCATGAAAAAATAATTTAAGAAATACATATGATACAAGTTAAAATTAAAATGTTTATAATATTTTCAAAATTAAACACATTACCTTAAGATTTTTTAAAAGTAAAACTACTCCATCTTTTTGAAATTTTGAAAAAGATTTTTTTTGGCTTTTCTGAACTTAATTGCTCCTCTTCATTACAGTTTTAAGAATTCTGAACATAGAAAGATTCAATTAATACATTTTCTCTACTCCATTACAGGCAAAATATACAAAAAGTAATAGAATCTGAATCTCTTTTTGCTTTATTAAAGCAAAATCATACCCTGATCCTCACATTCCTGTAAATCAGAAGAAAAAGACAAAGTTAACCAAAGTTTGGTTTTTTGTATACCAGTATGGAAACATAGTGCAAGTGTAGGAGATTTATAATCATTATTACTATTGTGGGCGTTTGGGTTTTTTCGTGATTTTGTTGGGTTTGAGGGTTCTTTTTTCTTTTATAGTTCCATTTATTTGAACTTTTTTCCCCCACAATTTTTTATTTTACTAGACTGTTTCTGTATTCTGACAAGGCCTCTACTCTAAGTTTCTATTTTAATTTTTTTATACTTAAAATAAGATTTGATTCAAAAAGAACTTCAAAACACCTAACCTTTATCCATATGGCTTCTGGAAATTTCAGGTTAGTTATGGCAGATCTACAAAGTACAGGATGTATAGGTAAGAAATGTAAGTAGGAAACAAATGCACCTGGAATGGTAGCTGTTGAATCAGCTGTGTAGGTGAAACCATATAGCTGTGTATACTGACTCAAAGATAGCTGTATGAGAATCTGTTGAAGACTAGCTAGTTTAAATAGTAATAAATTTTGCGTAGTGTATTTTGTTTGCAGTTCCAAACAAATCCCATCTCTGTCCATCTTTTCTCCTAGGCTCAAACTTATAGTCTCTCTGTACTGCTGTCATATCTTACATATCTCAGAGCATCAATTAAAGATCATCCACAGACACTTTCAATTAGGTCTAACTTACGCTGACTGTGACAAGCAATACAGTAATGTCCATCATTAGTGTTGGTAAGAGCCTGGGACATGATTCATCCCAGTTAGCATTAACAACTTAAGTCATCCAAGTTGGCTTTACAATAGCTATTACAAAATGAGCCTTTTTCAGGTATAGATAACATTTAGGTCACACAAATCCCATTTTCAGGTACCCCTTAAGCTTAAGGAACAATTCTGCGAGATGTTCAGCTAGAACCCAATACTAGGTTTCTATGGGAACAGCTGGATTTTTTTAGTTCTGTGCAGACATCCAAACCCACAAAATCAACTTTTCCCTTTTAAATTCCATTGTTTTCCCTCATATTTTAAAAGTATATATTTGATATAATTCAACAATTCTTTATATTTTTAGCTGCTGACTGGTTTCTAGAAGTCCATTTATGGGGTCATCTAATGTTTTCTCAGACCATTTTTCCAAATAATTACTTCCTAAGTTGGCTGTTTACACACTGCTCTCTCCTAAAAACACCATCTTTCTTACAGTTTAGGGCAGTAACAAAACAAACATAATAATATTCTAATTTGTTCTTTATACACATGGACCCATTTGTCACAATCTACAAAAAAGAAGAGTATAATGTGAGCTCTCATAAGTCAACTGCAATCAGCACTCACCCTATGCCATTACTTGTACATACTCTTTCTCCTGAGTTGCTGAAGTCTTAAGTAGGAAATATTTAAAACATTTTACTTCTCTGGATAGAGGTTTTGAAAGCTTCTGCATAAAAGCTTTAATGTCATCCCAAAACACCATTTCTCCTGGGCACACATTCTCCTGGGCATAATTCACATTGTAGTGTTCAACAAGGACCTTCTCTATTTCTACACTAGTGCCATATTTTTGCACATTAAAAAAAAAAAAAAAAAGTGTTTGGCATTTTAGACTGAAAATGTCTAGGCTCATGTTATATTGCAAGTGCATGATTTGGTATTGAATTCTCACCTTACTTCATAAGATTTAACCTTATACCTTGTGCATTTTTTATGAATTTGCTGTAACAGAAGTTAGTGCCTTTATACATTTGATGTCTGTGCATGTAAAAAGTACAACTGCCTACATTAGCATTTAATTTCCTCCAAATGTCTACCAGTTAAAGATCCCTGAGGATTTTGTGTAATTTGTAAGTGGAAGCTGGGAGCCATTCTGCTTTCTCTGTGTCTATTCTCCACACTAGAGTTCAATTAAACATCTCCCCCATGGTTTCACCTGCAAAAACAAAGCGAATATACCAAGAGAAAAGCAACCAGCATCTGAAATAGGTGCAGGTTGGTTGGATGGATATATGAGAGTGTGTAGCCAAGCTGTCATACCTCACCCTTGCCTCCAGTGAAAATAAATCTCCTCCATTTACTTTCACCCACTGAATCATCCAGAAAAGCATTTCTTTCCGTTGATTAAAACAGTTGCATCTTTCTTCTTTGAGTGTTGGAAGGTCGTGGACAATTTTTTTTTCTTTTATATTTGTCATATGCTTTTTTAATCAACAGAAAAACATGAAATGCATTTTCAGCATGGAAGTACAGCACTTTCACAGATTAGCTTTATAACTTCAGGTGCTGAAACACAAGTCAAAATTGTGAAATGAAAATTGATCAAGAAAAGATATATGTATTTAATTTAAGAAAACTGTAGTATGTGACAAGAAATTACAATTTTTCAGGTAAGAAAGCTTATTAATCTAAAAAAAAAAATCTGATTCAGCCAATAAGAAATAAAAATAAAACTTTGAACATGATCAAACGTATGTCTATATGAACTATATGAACTTGGGTGATTGCCAAGTAGCACTGGCAATTGCCCAAGCCACAAAATGATAGAGAATTGTTTACTGTTCTGTTTTGTGCTCTGGTGGAATGACTATTATATACAGCATTTTGAAGTTTGAGTTCAAATGCCCTGTATGTATGCAAGTGCAGAATTGTGTATATAAATATATGAAAAGAACAAAAAGAAGAAATTAAAGTAAATCATGGGTGTTAGTGAGTTTAAAGATAGCTTTCAGACACATGTAGTGAATATGATGAGGATGAGAACACTAAAGCTATGAAGCTATGAAAAAAAAAAAAGAATTCCATTACAATTTTTGTATTGAAAGAGGAGGGTAAATTTATAACATTGCACTGGTACTTTTCAAAAACATAAATTAGGTGCCGTAGGGGACTGTACTGATACTGAGTCTGGACAAAGACTTTAAATACTGAAATCAGATATAGAAAATGGAAAAAAAATAAATTTCTGGTTTGAATTTTTTTAAAATGAGTTGGATTTGACTTTTAAAAAGGTCTTCAAAAGGATCTTTGCATACTTTAGGAGATTAGTCTGCCTACTGGAGAAGGTTATTATGTTACATATGCCAAACACTGGATTTAGGTGCTAAGGTACAGTGGTGATATTTTCTTTCAAAAATGTAGTCAGAGATGTGGCTTGAACAGTGCCTGTTTCCCACATTCTCAAAGATTACATGGTATCCGGTATCTGAAGGTATGTTGAGGTAAATCACCAGGAATCAAAGGCTAGGAGCAAATTTTTGTTCTGCTGATTGATCACTGCACTTTGTTCATTGGATACTTTACAGTATGGAGTCTTACTGTTCCCAAACCTTCCTTAGACACAGCTTTTTTTTTGGATATCATAATCTTCAGATTATGATATTAAATTGTTATAATATCAAATTCTTATTTGATTAAAAAATAGGAAAACATGCCATCCCTGTTCAGTGGGTTTTTTTGTTAAAACCCTGCAGAGCCAGATAACCCAGTGCCAAGTAATTTGGTTTCCCTGCTAGTTTTGCTTGACATCTGTGTGTCTGATGGAGATTTATCAGTGTGTTTCCTAACCCTTCCTGAGTTAGGGGTGTTTGAGCTCTTTCTTCACCTCAGGTCTGAAGGATGAAAGGATCTCATGTAGAGCCTTTTGCAGCTTCTTTTGTGATCTTTTCTACAGGACGGTTCAGAGCTTAATGTAACCAGCTCTAGTATTAACTCTCCCTCTGCCCTCCATGTGAGTATTTTTCAGTATTGTGTTTCTTCCTCATTAACAAGGTTTGTGACAACTTACTGGATTTTTATACATTATAATCGTCCTTGGTAGCTGCAGTAAATGGTAGCAATCAGCATTTGATACATCTCCAAAGCACATTCTGTTTCAAGGAATGGAATGACTTTCAGACAAATTATGTATGTCCTCAATAAACATACAAGCAAGTGGCACAAATTCACCTGCTTATATACCTGACTTGTTGCTTTCCAACATAGTTATTTTTGAAATAGAAAACAAAACCAGCTCCATTTGCCATTTCCTTGAAACCACCTCAGATTAACAATGTTGTATCCTGTATGTATACTTTTAGCCTCTCATGGAGTGAGCTACACATGTGACAGAAATAGATGGTAGGCCCTTTCTGCATGCTTATAAGACTTAAATTTTCCTAAATGATTTCAAAGTTAATGAACAAGCTGTGAAGCTTAGGAATAGAGAGAAATAGTTATAGAGAGGAATCTTGGTTTGAGTTAAGATTTGAGGGGAAGCAGGTCTCTGATTCACACAACAGCAGTGTGAGAAAAGGAAGATGTGCAGCTGAGTGGCTGCAAGAACATTGCAGGACTGAGAACAAATGCCTTGTATCAGGTGAAACAAAGGCCACAGATGCTCTCGCTCCCTTTTCACTCAGGGCAATCTGTACCTAGAAGTTATCAGGGCCTCAAATTACTTTAGTCATCAAACCACAGCAGATCTTAGAAATCTGAGGCCTCTAAACCGTCAAGAGGTAAACACTCTTTGAACCTCCTCTTTTTGTAATCTCACTTCATAGAAAAGAGCAGATAACCTATAGAGTGAAACTCATCTTTTAGGAACCATGCAGGTTTTTTTGACAAAAAATATGAAGTTCAAAGTGCTGAAGCGGAGCAGTATGGTTTTTTCCTTTTCCATTTTTCCATCTTACGAAAAATGATCCAGACACATTATGTTCTTTCCTTGCCAGCTTCCTTTTTTCTGTCCTTACACACCAAGCTGTCATTTATACAGTGGGAAATGAGAACATCCCCAGCTGTGGAAAGATGGGAAGCCTAAAGAAAGGCCAGGAGAACATGTGATGTTGTACAAAGTGTAGCATTTTCTTTATCAGTGAAGAATCTGCAAAATTTTTTGGCAGAAAAATTGAAAATTAGAAGGCAGTTAAACATTCATGATTTAAATTTTAAAATACCTGATGATTTGTAAGACTTACTGTGATTGATATTGGGCATTTTTTTTATCATTTACATGGGCAATATTGATTGCAGTCTGCATGCTTTTAGTATGAAGGATTAACACTTGCCAAAGTTATTAACACTAGAAAACCATCATATAAAATCAAACACAATGTGTAAGAGATGATAAGGCCAAAACTCACTTTGATCATATTTGAGTAGTTGTAATCCACATACCTCAATAGAAAAATCTGTTTGCTCTGTAGACTGCAATGAATACCGTTTATGCCAAAGGCACATTTTCCTTCTGTCTTGAAGATCATTTTTTCTATCCAGCTAAATGACAATCTCGAGTTTTGCACTGTGTTTGTGCTGCCATTCAGGAGGACCTCAACAGTCTGGAGAAATGGACTGACAGAGCCCTTACAAGGGGAAAGGCATATTCCTTTACCTGGCAAAGACACCCCATACACCAATGCATGCTGGGGGAAGGCCATATGAAAAGCAGACAGCCAGGAAAAGTACTCAGGGTTGTCATGTGAAAAAAGGGGGGATATCCTCAACCCTTGGTGTGGGGAGATTTCCTTGACCCTTAGTTTTCAATTTGTCTGTCAGGTCTCCAGGAAAGCCAAGAGCCTTGTGTACAACCAGTCTGCCAGAGTTCCTTCACTGGACAGTCCTGGATCAGAGGGCAGTTCGGGCTGGGGACACACACCCCCTCACACATCACTTCATGGCCCCTCAGTGGGTCTTCCCGCTTTATTCAAGTGCATCACCCACTGCCAGTGACTGCCAGCACCCTTGAAGGACTCACACTAAAAGTTTACAGAATAACACTATTACTATGAAATTGTGACAGGTTAAGGTTTGAGGATTGTTGGTGATAGCATCTGACTGCAAAGACATATTCAAAGCAATATGCAGAAAAGCCCTAATCCCCAATAAAAGTACTCAGCATGCACAGAGTATGGTTCTTACTCAAGAGGTGTCCCTGTGGGGGAGAGGACAGGTTCAGCCCAGCAGCTGATCCCAGCACTTATGGTGGAGTCTCCCCTAACTTTCCCCCTCTACTTGACTTACTTTTATGTTATTTCTTTGTTTTTAGGTGGAGCTTGAGTGACTCTAGTCATGCATACCTTTGTTAGTGATAGGTGTAAAATTCTCTTGCTCCACTTTTAAAGGTGGAGTCAAAAACAATAAAGAGGGCATGGCCAGCGAGGGGTGGTCACACCTTGGAGGTGGGTAACTTTGGGATGAAGGTGTGCATAAATATTAAAACTAGGCTATAATGTACCAAGTTTATCTGAGGCCAACCACTTCACTGTAGCTATTGACTCAGCAGCAAGACATCTCCGATCTCCCCTGGTTGACAGGTGCTATGTGGTTTCTCTGCTGCAAAGTACCTTTGAGTTCCCATCTCTGCAAGGACTGAAACAGATCCTTGGCCACAGTGTTTTTACTTTTCTCTGCCCTCCATTCCATTCCCCTCAGCAAATGCTTATTGTGTGGTTGTATGGGGAATCATCATGGAACATGCCAACTGCATTCAATCCAGGGAGCAACAACTGTATTTTGCCCTATAATTTCCAACTGGTTATAAATTCTGTTATGATATGAATATAACATCACAGTTGTCTCTAGTTTTACCCCCCAACATCTGGGGGACATTGAAGTTTCCCTCTTAAAATCAGGAGACGCTTTTGTACTGTGAGGATGACCGAGCACTGGCACAGGTTGCCCAGGGAGGTAATAGAGTTCCCATCCTTAGAGGTATTAAAAATTTGTCTCAACATGGTCCTGGGAAACATATTCTAGGTCACCCGCTTGAGCAGAGACATGGACCAGTTGAACTCCAGTTCTCCCTTCTAATAACCATTCCATGCTTCTGTCATTCTTGAGCAATATTTTTTCCTAGTAATTTCCTAATAATTCCATCATCCTGTTCGTCTTCTTCAGTTCAAGAATCAGTCTATCCATAATTACTCTACCATCACTTTTCTATGTGTTACAAGCTAACATAGGTCCCAACATGACTTAAGAGCAGCTTGCTTTTTTTTTTTAATTTGGTATTTTTCAACACTTCTGGTAGACGTTTAATTCCCCTCCTCAGTCACCAACTTCAGCATGTATGAATTTCTTCACAGTGAGTGGTTTGGCGTTGACTAGTGTATGAAGAGTTGAAGAAATATGTGACTACTGAATATTTTAATACTTAATATTTTGCCATTTCTTAGCTTAATATACTTATACTCAAACACAATATTTTAAAAGTTGTATATCCTTCTTATGTTAATCAAATGAATCTACTCCATTTTTCAATACATTTTTCAAATGATGATAATATTCTTTGTGTTTTTAAATGAAAATTTGATGTATTTCCAAATTTTACAGGTGAGAGATGCTTCTAATCCTGTATTAAATTTTATAAAAATGAATTGCCCTTCTGACTGTTTGCTAACAATTATTTTTATAACTTATGAGTGTAGTATGCATTGTTGAAAAGAAAACGTACTTGCACATAGACAACTTTTAACCATTAATAGTAGCACTAAATGGCCCTCTGTCTTTATACATGTTTATCCAAAGAACAGTTGAATAATTTAACCATAATTAAAAAAAAAAAAGAAAAAAACTTAAAGGAATATTATTGTTTGATTTAGGAGTAAACATTGAATTTTAAAAAGCCCAGACATCCTTGTAGCTGAAAGAAGGAAAATGTAGTTTATCTGCCAGGTACACAGAGAGAATCAGCTGAATCTTGGATGCCTTGGCAATACACACTTGCTCTACCTTTGAATATTAAGAACTAATCATTGTTGGTTTTCTGTTCGTTGTTGTTTTTTTTCCCTTTCATAATTGAATAATAGTTCAAAATTGCTAATGAGATCTGCCACTATCTAATTAAAAGCAACACAGTTAAATTATTTCTTCATACTTATTGTGATTTCTCTTCCAAGTGCACAGGAATTTTTTCCCCAGCAATTGCATTAAAGAATAATTAATTCTATGGAATAATAAATTGGGGGGGGAGAAGGGATGTTTGTTTGTTTGTTTGTTTATCCAGATATAGTTATTATCAGAGCATAGTATGAGAGGAAGAGATAAACTAATTAGGTAAACAGCACACAGAGTAATTTGGATAATCCCTAAACATTGCTTTATTTTATGAAATTGTATTTTTACACAAATTAAAAAAAAAAAAGTCTTTCATTTTTCCCCTGGACAGCAAGAAAACATACAGCCACTAGTGAAAGATTGCTAATGAAGACATGTTCAGCCCAACGCAGTTGCTAAAACTCTAATTTTATGGTAATTTTTTACAAAATACAAGCCATCACCTGATATTGCCACCTCCATTGTGTGCTTGGTTTTGGGATGTTGTGGGGTTTTGTACCTGCTCTGTGGTCTACTGCAAGTTTTCTATAGTTGCCTTATTTATCATTTTGAATTCCCGTAGTGATCTGACAGACCTGTGGCTTGGTTCTGACTGGTTCGTTTTGAATAGATCTGGAGGGAGGAAAACACTCTTATAAAAAAAGTATTAATGGCCATACTAAAAGTACCAATGTAACCATTTATGGTGAATCATCTTTTGTTCTCTGCCTTCCCTCCCCCAATTCAGTTAATGAACTGATGAGATGTCTCAGCAAGATAAAAGGGTGGCCTTTTTTCGTTAAAACTTTCCGTGATGGATTTACCTGAGAAAACCTAAACTAATACTTGTCTTCTAGGGAGGTAATTGGTCAATAATATATGCTTATATACAAAGAGAACAAAATTATACAGCATTTAAGGAGTCATGAGCATCAAAGAGTCAACATCAAGTGCATCCATTATCTGCAGAGCTAAGGCTTTATACTAAAAAGTTAAGGTTTAATGCTTGAATTACTTATTTGGAATTCAGGAAACATGAATTACCAATGTTGAAATTCACATTGACAAAGGGCTGAAGACCCTAAGTATAACTTAGATCAGTCTAAACACATAAATCCAGGCTATTCTGATAGGAATCCTTGCAACACGCGTGTCCTAAGAACCTAGACCCCACAAAAAGATGTCACTTTATATAGATCTTTCTTCAACATTTCTTTGTGGCTGATTTCTATGGCACAGAAAGTTTTTGGTGATTTCCTGCCTCCACACTATACTGAGAGTCTAATGCCTGATGAGGAAGAAGCTATGGAATTCAGTACACCAATGCTAAAGGCTTTTTATGGATCAGTCCTCTAGGCGAGGATGATTGATCTTTCCCATATACTTACTGCAGTACTCCACCACGTCCTCTTCTAGTAAATGTTTAGCTGGTTACAGAATTGCACTAGGTCTAAATTCAGGATTTCTGAAATGTGGATGGTAGAGGTTTTTTCCTGTTTTTTTTTTTCCTTGCACATATTTTACGCTCTTTGAGGCAGGACTTTTGCAGACTATGTATTTCATTTTTATGTCTGTAACATAAGAGATTTCCAGTTCTGATATTTAAAGTCTACATTTGAAAAAAACATTTGAATTTAAAATCTGACTTACATTGTTTCATCTCATTGTGCCTTTGGTATTTATTGCAATGACTGAGCTTGAAGTTTCTGCATTATACATGTAGCTGAGTTTGTAATAAAGGAACCTGAAAATATCATCAAAATTATCACACAGACGGTAAGTTATCAATCTTAAGAATAGTTATTAAACACGGTGAGATTCTGTAGAATAAGCCTTTTTAATGCCACTGCTTGAAAGGGGCACAGATATAATTATGAGTGTGCCTGTGTGGAGACTGTTTGGTCATTTGTTTGTTTTGTTGGTTTTTTTAATTATTATTTGTTGATTGGGTTTTTTTTTTACTAGACTGGAATTTAAATACAAAGAAGCACAGCACTCATAAATCTTCAGTGTGGTTTTTTTACTTACTACATTTTTTCCTTTAAGAAAAAGTGTTTAAGATAAAAAAAAAGGCTTCTGCTATAAATTCTACTTATATGTCAAGGGCTCTAGAAGAAACATTCGGTGTAGAAGAGGTCTCTGCAAAAAACTGGAATAGCCTGAGGTCAAAACTTTCATTGTTAGAAGATTTGGTATGATTCATTAACATTTCAATGAGAGAGATATGTAGAGGCATCATTTTGTCTTTGAGTTTACAGAGACTACAACAACTCATTTAAAAAAATCTACATCAAAAGGAAAAAAGTTGCCAATTTTGAGAGCAGAAAAGGGACCTTGCACATTGTATAAATGTTATTTAAAAAAAAAACAACAAAAGAACTTTGTTCTCTCTGGTCATGGAGAAGGAAAGAAGGGAGTACTTCCTTTCCCAGATTCATTTACCTTCAGGATTTGATAATGCTGATTTCAGGTCTCTTCACAGCAACGTACCTTAGTTCATTTGCAGAAAATACTCAGCTCAAATCCTGAAAATATTTATTTTATATTTATTAAGACTGTGTATTTCTCTGTCTCAGTTTCATTTCAGGTGATTTCAGTAAATTGAAAATACAAAAATCTAAAATAAAGCTATAATTCTGCCCTTTACTCACAAAATCAAGGTTTAATTTTTCTTTAAAACAATGGAGATAAGCACAATTTTGGAGATAAGCACATTTGCAGCATGTTGAATGGAGTGATGGCCAAAACTGTTCTTCTGTAATTGCAGAAGAGAATATATATAGCAGGAGATACATAGTTGCACTAAGGGAAGATTTTCCATAAAGTAATCCAAGTGTCTGAAAAGCACACCATTGACTTTCAACTGGACTGAAACTCCCACAGTCTGATTTTGAAAAATCCATGCAATATGTAATTTTTGTAAGTTTGTCAAAATTATTAGAGTAAAATAGCAAAAACAGTTAGTGGCTGTCAACATTTTGATCTGCTCTTTTGTGTGTTACATCAGTACTTTTTTTTTCTCTAGTCAAAAGGCACATGCTCTTTGTGAGGACTAGTTATTCCTTCAGTGTTCACAGAATTAAATATCTTGAAGGGCTGTTTATCTGGGAGAGACCTCTGTATTTGAAAATTTGCTAGGGGTATTTGGTGATCTCTTCTTATACTGATTCTGAAAGCTCCTGTGTGCTATGTTTATTTGTTCCTTAAAAGCAGACTTCATTTGTGCAAAAATCTCCTGCAAGTGAATGGGACACAGTTTTTTTTGCATTTTTTAACATTGGAAGATTTTGATAGTCTCTTTAATGTACTAACTAAAAAATCTGAAAAATCTCTCTAGAAGCCAAGGATAAATATGAAGCTTTTGCCTCCAAATAAATGCAATCCTTTTAATTTTGAGATATCTCTTTAATATATTTTATACAATATTTGCTAATTGATTAATTAAAACTGCTGAGGCTGGGTCCCATCTGTCTTTAGCTAAGGGGTTGTTGTAGCTGACTGCTTCATTGCACAAATTGTTTTTAAGGGAAATGTTTTGTTATGATTTATTTGTTGTTAGCTGTCATTTAAAGAAAGCAAAAAATGTTTTGTGACCTAACAAGCAAACTGAGATTTTTTCGTGACTGGTTTATTTGTTGCTTTGATTTTCCAAACACAGAATTTAATCAAGACACCAGGCAGGAGAAATCTACAATAGAAATAACTGAAAGTTTTCTTCCAACTTACACATGGAATGTGAGGCTTACTTGGTCTGTGAAATATCCTGCAGGCTGGCTTTTACCTCCACTGCCTTCTACATGATGGTCTCTGACTCTTAAAACAGATGTGAAGCCCATGGCAATTGAGAGTACCAGCATGTGGTAATCTAAACTGAACTTTAAACCACTAAGAAGCCTGCAAGAGTAAAGCACAGAACTGCAGTGAAGTTACAAAATAATTAGTAAGGAGACAAGAGTAAGAATTCAGAAGCTTATCTGTGACATTTCTCTCTGGCCCCCAGCAAACCAATTGCTGCTCTATAATGTCATCCTGCATTTAGCTTCGTTGTGATTAAGGAATTTTACATTTTTCATATTTATAGGCTGATATTGTAGAACAGATTTGAAGGCTAGGGGTTATAGGAGGTCAGTTCAAATTATGCTATAAGTAACAGGTTTCATCCTGAAAAGTCACATCCTCAATTGCTCGGTACATCCCTAGGTTTTCTTTTTTTTCCTACTTGTTGAAAAGAAAGTTGTAATATTAGTCTGAAGTTTGACACTACAAAAATAGAATTTATCTAAAACAATAATAATAAAAAAATCATTACTAATAGTTAGTAATCAAATAAGTTCTATACACCATTTAGCAATTTAGCCTAATTTTTGTATTTTTAAGTGTTGGTGTGTAATCACACCTGTAAATGCCAATTATAGCTCTTTATTTCCTTTTGTGCAGACTCCATGAAGTCAAGAGAATATTTCTATTAGATTAGCAGGGTTTAACTAAAGACCTTAATTGTAAGTAAACATATCAGTTAACTTCTGTAATGCACTTTCATATAACACAATCAAATTAAAGTGTTTTCCAAATAAAGCTTAGCTGATATGAATACCTGCAATTACTTCAACAGAAAGACTGTGATTCCCCAATGATTCTGTTATATTTTAATTGCTGTGCCTATTCACACTGAAATGTGGGCACTATTTTTTTCATTATGAAAAAGTCTCTGGTAAAAATAATTTTTGCATACTAATATAGATTGAAACTGGGTTGCAACTTAAATAATTCAACATCACTCTCTTATAATCTCATTTTCACTGTTCCAGAGGTGATAATGCAAATTATGTGGTTCAATGTTTTCATAAACTTTTACACTAAGATTTTGTGGTGGTAAGAGATGAATTTAAAAGTGAGAAGTGGAAGGAAGTAATCCCTTGTGAGATGTTTGGTTTAATGTCTTTTGACAATTTTCTAAAATTTCTGTGTCCCAATTATATTACACAGAAACTGAAAGCCAGAACAGATGTTTTACTTCTTTTTGTCCTGTTCCGGCCAGGACAGGGTTAATTTTTTCAGTAGCCGGAAGAAGCACGGTTAGGACACAGAGGTTATTCTAGACCATCTTCTCCAGGGACAGGGGCAGGGAAAAGGAGCTCTCTTCGATGGAGTGGTTCCTCCCAGTCCAAGAAAACACGGTGGAGGAAGCTGTCCAGTCTTGTCTATTATCAGTTTGGTTTTTTTTTTTTTTTTTTCCCCTCTGTGTTTTTTTTTGT